>BPLR01000859.1:0-64617 GCA_021605095.1 Caerostris extrusa | reverse complement strand
GAACTTAAATATCAGAATTAAATTTTTAATCCTTTTTAAACATACGACTATGCCTAAAATGTAAGACCAATTATTTTTTTTTCAAAAACTTTAATTTCATCGCCTTCAGAGTAATCCCTCGGACACAATGCACTTACTACTGTGTCCAAAAAGTAAGATCCATTTTCAATTTAAGATTCCCGAGGCCTCTATTCCTCTTTGCCTTCTTTGAACTGTTTATACTTAACTTAAACATTTCTTTCCGATGTAGGAATTCTCACCGAATGCCTTCTGCAACATTCTGTACGTTTCCGCAAACAAAATTGAACGCAAGTTCTTTGCTCAATGAATTCGAACATTTCAAAAATCGCCGCCTTAAACACTAATGAATATTTTGACGTCAAATTTCCACAGATGTCAAGGACAGTACCAGCAACCTAAAAACTAAAAGCAAATTGAAATTACATAAGCCCTGGGAATTTTAAGTTTAAAATGGGTCTTACTTTTTGACACGGTAGTAATATTCTGCCAAACTTGACTGAAAGTTATCAAGGTGAAGTTGGTAACATCAGATCGAATAATTAAAAAAACAGTTTAGCCTGTAAAAATCAATGTTTATCAAGGATTTTGTGCAGGAATACGGAATTCAATTCCATTTTTAAAATTCTTTCAAACTATTAGAACAATTATTTGGCAGATAAGGATGTATCCTTGACTCTGGAATTGCCTTTTAAAAAAGACAAGCCTAATTTTTACGTATTAGAGAACAATACTGTCATTTTCTAACGACAGAAAATAGAAACAGTCTGCAACCGACTTCCCTTTATCAATCGACTAGGGAACAAATATAGCCGATTAAAAATAAAATCCGACCTTGTGTTGCCACTTTCAAGGAAAGAACAATCGAAATTTTCCTAATTTGCGTAAAAAAAAAAAAAAAATTAGACGATGGGTTGTAATCTGAAGAATTGACACAGATGCACGAAACCCCAATTCCTTTGTTTCGGTTTTTTCCCCGTTCATTTTTGCGTCTCGTGTCTCGTCTGCTACCCGGAATCGAACGCTCACGTGACTTCGAATGTTTCTGGGATACTGGAAAAAAAGTAGCATCAGCTCGGAAATAACAGTTTAAAAAAAAAAGAACTTGATGTGGCTGCTGCATATGTAAAATGTAGGTTTGTGTTTTAGTTTTAACAGTTCCTGGAATTCCTGCAACTGAATAAATGTGTGTCAGTTGGAGTATTTGGTGAAAAAGAATCACAATGATGTGTTATTCCATTTTTCAATTCCTTATATTAGCTCATACTCTCCTATATATCTTGTTCACATTTTCAATCGTTCATAAAACACTTCTTATTCATCCACTCAAGTTCAAATACCTTGTTTTTTTAACTTGTAGTGGATGACACTGGATGTGAATGCAGTTTTTTCAAATATTAATTCATTCATTTTAGATTTAAGTTGCATGTATCTACCCATAGAGACGCCAGATATCAGAGGAAAATTTCAGCTTTATTTGTAAAGGACTTTCTTCAATTGAGTGAAAAAAATTAGGAATTGACTTTAAAAATTTTTTTTTTTTATTTTATATTACTTGTTTGTGGCTTAATTTAACAATAATGTTAAAAGAACTTGATGTGGCTGCTGCTTATGTAAAAAGTAGGTTTGTGTTTTAACAGTTCCTGGAATTTCTGCAACTGAATAAATGTGTGTCAGTATTTGCAAAAAAGAATCACAGTGATGTGATATCTCTTTCTAGAATGTGTTTTCATGT
Source organism: Caerostris extrusa (assembly GCA_021605095.1). Classification (NCBI taxonomy): domain Eukaryota; kingdom Metazoa; phylum Arthropoda; class Arachnida; order Araneae; family Araneidae; genus Caerostris; species Caerostris extrusa. Next base: position 62,864 of record BPLR01000859.1, on the reverse strand, counting down.
TCATCATTCTTCTTCTATTTTTTTTTTTATATATATTAGTATTATATAAAATAGCAGAAGTTTTTTAAATCAGTTTTAATATTAGTCAGCAACAAATAAATGAATAGTTGAAAGAACATGCCTAATAGAGGCCTGATGGCAAGTGACTGGTGCTCAGTGCGCAAGTTTCGGGATTCGAGTCTCGGTGTTGCCATTGATGTTTGTAGTGATTTAGAATCCATTTCAAGCCGTAGGTCTCGGTCTAATAGGACTGCAGAGCGTTGTAATGGGTCTAATAGGGCTGACACTATCCAATAAAAGTCTGCTTCTCGGAGCCAAGTTTAGCCATCTTCCCTCCTTCCATGAGATCACACGGGTTCTTGGATTTGGTTTAGATGTTGCTGTTTACCAAGTGGGATAAGAAACATATGTAACGATCAATACTAAATATTTAATTTCTTACAAAAATTATGAGACATATGCATGACTTATAAAAAGGGAGGTTTGGTTTGTCACTCTATGGTCATTTTTGTACACTTTAGGCTCATTACACCGGGACCTACCATTTAACGTGGATTCCGAACCACTCGCAAAACATCCAGGTTACCGCCAAGATTTGAACCTGCAGCCTATGGTACTAAAGGCCAGAGCGATAGCCAATTGGCCATCAGGCTGCCTGTAAAAAGGGATTAAAGGGACTTATTTTATCTGATGTATTGGTTAAATAGGAGCTTGATGACTCAGCGATTATCACTCTAGCGCTCGGTCCCACAGGGTTCAAGTCCCGGCGGTGCCGTGTATGTGTGTAGTGATTCGGAATGCACTTTAAACCGTATATCCCGATCTAACGTAACTGTAGAGAGTTGGGCATAGGTCTGACCACCTTACCTCGTAGAAAGAAATCCTGTCTCGAAATCTGCCATTAGGCAGACAGCCTTGGCCTGCCATGGGGCTGTTGCGCCATGGTGGGCCAAGGCGACGATGATTATGAGACATTTGGTTCTTATTTCGATTGGATAAAAAACAAAATTATTTTTAAATTTAATAAGTTTTTTTTTTTTTTTTTTTAGATCTTATACTCAACTATAAAATTCATGATTATTCCGTATTAACTTGTTTGTCTTTTTTTTTTTATTTAATTATAATGATTTAATATTGCACTTGTAGGGAAAATGTCGCCACTTTTCAATATATTCTTGCCTCCTTTAGGGAGATGGACCTCCACAAATTGACAATCCCCGATTTAGCACTTATGCAAAAAATGGACAATTTATGCCAGTAGCTATGATGTGTGTTACCTAGATTTGTTAAATAATATAAAAACATTTTATTTAATGGTGGGAAAAATGGGTCAATTTTAACAAATGTAATTGTATTGCAAAAAATTAGTTCATGTCGTCTTTACATTACATATGCAAAATTCACTCTGATAAGACTCTGAAATGTCCTCAAACGAAAGCAAATAAATTTTCTTTAAAAAAATTTTTTTAATTAAATCACGAAATGGAAAAAAAGATTACATAAGATTTTTCATTACATTAATAAACACATTAACTCAAAGATTAAAAAAAAAAAAAAAAAAAAAACTGAAAGGAAACAATACAATAATTAAGATGATAAAGTTGAATGCATACTAATTGGCTGTGAAATCCATTCCAATTTGTCATGAACAAAAAATGATTTTCTGCATGAGAAAGGTTCCGGTTTATTGTTTAGAAATATTTCGCAATTTTTTTATTATGTTCTTCTTCTTTAGAACTCTGCCATTTTGTACCCTAAAACTTCAGATTGAAATCCTGACAATGGCATGAATGTTTGTGAGTGGTTCGAAACTCACATCCAATGAGAGCTTTTCTTCTACTGGGCATGGGCGCCCAGAGGGCCAATTGGCTAACGCTCTGGTCATTGGTACCAGAAGCTTCAGGTTCGAATCCTGGCAGTGGCTTGGATGTTTGAGTGGTTCGGAACTCACGTTAAACTATAGGTCCCGGTCTAATGAGCCCAACGTGAGCACAAAATGACCGTAGAGCAGCGGCAAAACCAAACCAATCTTCTTCATTGACGCAATAGCCCCATGGTTTCTCAGGGTCATCTGTCCACTGATAAATTTCGAGACAGGTGTTTTTTTTAAAGGATAGGGTTGTCAGCCCTACGCTCTACAGTCGCGTTAGACCGTGATTTACGGTTTAAAGTGGATTCCGAACCACTGCGAACATCCATGGCACCTCTGGGAGTCGAACTCGAAGCCTGTGACACAGAGCACCAGCCACTCGAGCCCTTTTTATTATCTAGAAAAATGTTTAAATAGTTCATAAATTCAGTAAAAAAAATGTATTTACTGTTAGAAATGTTGATTATAACAAACAAATAAACCTTTTTTGTATTTACTTTTTAATAGAGACATAAATATTACGGTAAATGTTTCCTGAAATAGCTTTTCATGCTTTGTCATCGATTAAATTTTTTCATCTCTTTTTACGAAGCCCACAAACGAAAATAAAAGTGCATAAAAATCGAAGCAGCCTCGAATTTAAATTGTAAAAAAAATAATAATAATAAAATAAATTTCTTAGCCAATGTATCATTAAAAAAAAAAGAAACCAAATCATCTGTTTATTAAATCGGATTATATTGATATTTTTAAAATTCAAAATGTACGTTTAAAAGTTTTCTTAATCTGTTCACGGCTCTTTTCATGGCATTGGATTCCAACGCCGTTAAACTAGAAGATTATACCCAAACTCACCCAAATAACCCTTGTTAAAGCTACCCACATGTAAAAGTAGTACGTATTTGAAGAGAAATTGAGATTGAAACATTTTTTTAATTAATAAATTCAGAAAAAAATGTACTTTTAGTGCTAGAAATTTTAGATTATTTTTTTTTTAATCGAAAATGTAATAGCAAATTTTTTGAAATTGCTTTTTCATATTTTATCATTGAATAAATTTTTCATCTCTTTTTATACAACTCACAAACATAAAAAGAAGGTGCACAAAATCGAAACTTAAAAAATTAAAATTGTAAAAAAAAAAAAAGAAATTCTTGTGCAATTAGTCAATAAAAAAAAAAAAGAAACCAAATCGGGTTATATTGATCTTTTAAAATGTCAAAAAATCCACATTTAAAAGTTTTCTTAATTTGTTGCTGTCTCTTTTCATGATACTGGAGCGCAAAGTTCAATCTAAGCAGATTATGCAAAAATCCATCCAATGTCCTCTGTTAAAGCTATCGAGATGTAAAAGTAGCGCATGTTTGTGCATTGAAGAGATTCTGTTTCTTCTCAGTCAAGATAGATTGTCCTTATAACCAACAGCTGTTAACACTCTCTTAAAGGAATAATTGAATCACTCATTGTTTGATCACACATGCAAGGTCACCTAAAGTCATTAGAACTTTTTAACAAAACTCAAAATAGTGAACGAATTAGGTTTCAGGACCAGGTCTGCACCCAAATCCATGACATAGATCGAGCTTTTTTCCCTACAGGTAGAAGTTAACGATTTCTACGATGCGTAGAATATTTTTTACTTTTCTCATTCTAATGGTTTTACAATAGTCTTTAAACTTTTAACTCTGTTTCATTCCTGTTTTCCCATTTTTTAGTGTTATGCCCATACAATAGTTAACAATTAAATTGCCAGTTAGTACAAACGTAATCCTCACGTGACTTTTACTGAAAGTATTGCGGGATCGAGAGGAATCATAAACAACTCTTAGTGTTGAAAAAGAATAAATAATAAAAAAATATACGTTACGTTATTGAATTTGAAATTACTAGGTGGGCTGAAAAGTTCTCGTAGGCTAGCATAGAAAAATTCTTTTTTTGATAGAATTTGATTTTATTGTTCAATATAGTTGCCTTCGAGGGCGATACAACGATTAGTTAAACTTGTCTTTTTGGTTGACTAGTTGGTTCTGTTTGACTAAGAAAGACAGAGTTGCTGTTTCTCATCCTAATTGGCAGCAACATCTAGACCCAGTCCAAGAACCACCGTGTGGTCTCGTGGAAGGAGGGAAAGCTTCTGTTGTGAGGGAGCACCCATAGGTGGACGTCTGATTGGCTCCGTGTCGCTGGCCTTTTTACAGGTTAGGATTGTCAGCCCTACGCTCTTACAGTCATATTAGACAGGGACCTACGGCTTAAACTGGATTCCGAACCACTACAAACATCCATGACATCTCGTACCCGAAACCCGCATCCAGCCAGACTCGAACCAGAAACCTCTGGTACCGAACGCCAGAGCGCTAGTCACTGGCCATCAGGACCCAATTTATTATTCTACTTGTCGGAAAAGGCCACCTTTTCAGTCCATTCGTGATTGAAAAGCGTAGGTTCGTGGGAACCCACAAATGGACAACCACCGATTTAGAACTTATGTAAGAAGATGACAACTTATGCCAGTAACTATGCTATAGTGTTACCTAGATTCGTTATGTAAACATATTTTTTATTAATAGAAAGAAATGAAAATGTTAATAAATAATGCCATTTTATGTCTTCTTTACATTACATGTGCAAAAATTCCATCTCATTAACATCTGAAATGTCTTCATACAAAAAGTAAATAAATTTTCTTAAATCTTTTTTTTTTTTTTTTTTAAATTTTATTTAAATCACGAAATGAAGAAAAAAAATTTTCAATGGAATTCTTCATTAATTTACTAAATATATTAACCCATAGATGGAAAAAAACCGAAATGAAACAATACAATAATTTAAGATTCTAAAGTTGAATGCATACTAATTGGCTATGAAATTCATTCAATTTGTCATGAACAAAAATTATTTTTTGCATAAAAGAGGTTCCGGTTTATTGTTTAGAAACATTTCATAAAATTTTTTTATTATGTTCTTCTTTCTGAGCTCTGGCCTTTGGTACCACAATCTTCAGGTTCGAGTCCTGGCTGTGGCATGGATATTTGTGAGTGATTCGGAACCCCGCTTTAAAATGTAGGTCCCGGTCTAATGAGCCCAATGTGGGCACAAAAAATGACCGCAGAGCGATAAACCATCAAACCAAAACAATCTTCATTCTCGAGGTCGTCTGTCTACTGATAGATTTTGAGACAGATGTTTATCTTTTACAGGATAGGGTTGTGACCCTTATGCCCTACTGTCACGTTAGACCGTGACCTACAGTTCAGTTTTAATTACGGATTCCGAAACACTAACAAACATCCATGCCACTGTCAAGATTCGAACATAAAAAGCTTTCATGTGGAACCGAGTGCTGGTCACTCGGCCATCAGGCCCTTTTTATCATGTCGAAAATTTTTTAAAATTAATAAATTGAAAAAAATGTATTTCTTAGTGTTAGAAATTTTAGATTTTAACAAGCAAACATTTTTTTTTATAAAGACAGAATGTAATGGTAAATTTTTTTTGAAATAGACTTTTCATTTTTTGTCATTGAATACATATTTTTCGTCTCTTTTCATGGAACTCGAAACATAAAATTAAAAGTACATAAAATCAAAACAGAGAAAGAATTTAAATTGTAAAAAAAAGACACTTCTTAGGCAATTAATCATTAAAACAAGTAATATAAAAAATTTAAGTCAATTTCCTACTTTTTTTTTTTTTCACTCTATTGCTGAAAGTCCTTTACAAATAATTTTTCATTTTTTTTTAAGTTTATCTGGCGCCATCTATGGGTAGATACATGCAACGTAAAACTAAAATTGATTAATTAAATTTCATTACTGAATTAATATTTGAAAATGTATTAACATTCAGTGTCATCCACTACAAGTTCAAAAAACAATGTATTTGAACTTGGAGTGGATGAATAAGAAGTATTTTATGAACGACTGAAAATGTGAACAAGATATAGAGGGAGAGTGTGAGCTAATAGAAGGAATTGAAAAAACCCAAATCGTGTTACATTCTACTTTTAAAATGTCAAAATGTACATTTAAAAGTTTTCTCAGTCTGTTGTTGTCTCTTTGCATTAGCAGCGACACCCTATCCTCCTGTGGAATCTCTTTTTATTTGCTATTTTACTGTTTTATATTATTCATTTTCTTCTTGAAATTTTGAATTTGGGGACATTTTCCTTAACTGCTTATTTCCTGTTTTTTTGACAACCCTGTTTCTCTACTTATCGCCATGTGCTCATTTTGACCAGATAGGAGTTTTAAGGCCCCCCTGGGCACAAGGTACCTGATAAACTGTAAAGACTGTCTCTTTGCATGATATTGAGCCCAACATTCAATATGCCGTTAAATTGGGCAGATTGTACCAAATCTCACCAAATATATTTTTTTTTTTTTTTTAAAGCTACCCAGATGTAAAGTAGCGCATGTTTGCGCATTGATATTCTGGCACATGTTTTGTTCTCAGTAAAGATAGATTGTCCTTATATCCTTAACAACTGCTAACACTCTCTAAGGAATACTCTTTAATCACTCATTGTTTGATTACACATGTCACCTAAAGTCATTAGAATTTTTAAAAACTCATAACAGTGAACGAAATAGAGTTCGAGTATCCGTTTTGCAAAATCCGAGATTCGAGTTTTTTTGGAGGGAGGGCCTAAAATAATGAACTCAAACTTTTGTCTACGAGGTAGATGTGAACGATCTCTACGATGCATGGAATATTTGTTAACTCTTCTGTTTCTAATTGTTTTCAGTAGTTATTTAAAGATTAATTATGTTTCGTTCTTTTCATTCAATTCCTACTATTAATTCACACTCTCCCTATAGATATCTTGTTCACATTTTGAATCGTTCATAAACACTTTTGATTCATCACTCCAGTTCAAACATTTTTTGAACTTGTAGTGGAGGACACTGGATGTTAGTGCCAGTTTTCAAATATTCATTCAGTAAATAAATTTGATAAATTAATTTAAGTTTTATATGGAGAAAAAAATGTCTCTTCTATAAGATATTTAGCATGATATAAATTTTTATAAATAAATACCGTCAGTGGTGAAGCGTGGAAAAAAATTTCTTTTTTCATTGTGGGTTCTAGTCTGAGTCGAGGAGGGAACAAAATGGAAAATGAAACATGTGAATACCTGAGTGAGAGAGATGGAAAGTGTGCTGTGAGAGAGAAAGATAATTTTTCTAACTTAAAAAAATGAATGAAAAGTATTTATAAAGGACTTTTATTTATAAAGTATTTATAAAGGAAAATTATTATATGGACTTTCAGCAATAGAGTGAAAAAAAGTAGAAAATTACTTTAAATTTTTTTATTTTATATTACTTGTAGTATAATAGAGCACGCGTCAGGGGTTGCCAGTTTAGGGCAAACATAATCCTCACGTGATCATGCACCTCAAGTGAGTGTTACAATCGGCCAGGTGTGGCGGGATGGTTTCTCACTCTGACATTCATTTGTACGGGTGACTAGTCACTTTTACTTGCGTTACAGAGGGGAAATTGAGTTAACATTGCGTTGTGGATTATGTGCTAAACTTAAATAGAATTAGTTTTAGGTGTGTATTTCAAAGTTTTGTAGTTTAACATGTGCGACGGTTTTGGCTAACACTCTTTGCTGCCGGCGAGAAGGAGAAAAAAAGATCTAGAACAGAACGGGACTTTTTACGGAACGTGATTTTTACTGCGAATATTGCGTGAAATAAATAATAATAATAATAAATCTAAGTTGTGGTATTGAATTTGGAATTTGACTTGTCTAACATATTGACTGAATTTACTGAGAAAAAATTTAGGGAAAAACATAGAATAGTACTAAAATAGAATGCGCATCAGGTGCCAGCTTAGGGCAAACATAATCCTCACGTGACTTTTACTTTGTAGTCTAACACGTAACACGATAGTTTGGCAATTTTGGCAACACTTTTATTGTTGGCTATTACTACTCTATGCGCCTGATTCGTGGCCCACTGGCAGCGTACGCCACCGTAAGCATTAGGGCGGAGGTTCCATCCGTTGGTGACACTGTTGTAGACACTGACTCAAAAACGTAGAGACTCAATGGTGGTTGGGATGCTCAGTACCTTGCCTCCGTGAGTCGAACTACCTGGTGGAAGTTTTCCAGGTTTTCTCCCTTGCGATACTCAAATGTCGTCCTAAAAATCCTAAAATGTCCCCGAAAGGCACTGCTCTCCTTCTTCAACGTCACGGAGGCAAGTCGGACTTTTATCTACGGGTGTTCCATTAAAAAAACAGAAGCTGTCCCCTCCTTCCGTGAGGAGGGGACAGCTGGACCTTGAATGACCGAGTGGCTAGCTCTCTGGCGCCCGGTGCCCCATGTTTCGGTTTCGAGTTCTTATGAGGGTTCGGAATCCATTTTAAACTGTAGGTAACAGTCTGATTAGTCCTCGTGTGCATAAGATGACCATAAAGCAACAAACCAAACCATATCAGACTTCTTCTCCCCATCATTCGAAACTTTAAAAGGGACATGACACGACAACAACACAACTATTCTACGCTGTTGGTGTTAAGGAAGAAAAGAAGTCTATTATCCTGCAACAGTTTTGAAAAGAAAGGGTTCTTTTTTTTAGCTGTCAATTACCACTTCTATTCTATTCTATTCATAAACTTTCTTGTGTCATAATTTCTCTCAAAATAGTTCAAAATTAAAACATTCATTTACATAAACCTTTTTTGTACTGTTTTATCATATATCAAACAAATTGATCAGAATTATAAACAAAATAAACTTGTATCTATTTATGTTTAGCAAGCATATAGTTCAATTATTATATGGTTAGAGAAGAATGAATCGGAATGTTCAGAATCATGTTCAACATGTTTACCTTTCTAAATAAATGCGCGCAGGAAAAAGGAGCCAAGCCTCGATAAAGTGCAACTCCAATACGAAAAAGACGTCCCCTTTAGAATAGGGTCACGCTCTATTTTATTACGACTCTATGATTATAACATGCTTTTTAAAGCATATTTCAATTTATTTATTTTTTTGTGATGCCGAAGTTTTCTTTGTATTTTGACTACATGACTATTTCGAAATTGGCAAGTTTATTGCCGTCAAGGTTTGGTTTGTCACTCTACTGTCATTTTGTGCACACTTTATTCTAATTAGACCGGGGCGTACAGTTTAACGTGGATTTCGATCCACCAAGAAACATCCATTCCATTGCCTGGTTTCGAACCTGAAGCCTGCGCGTACGGCCAAGGAGATTAGTCGAAGGATACATTGAAGTTGTGCAATGGTCAGACTAGGAATTTCTTTATTGTGCAAAGTGCTACCTATTTGAAAAAGTTTGAACTATATTTTTTTAATAAAAAACTAGGAGAAACAGTATTTTATGAGATAAATTTTAATGTTTACTATATCTTTGTAGAGCATTTCGTTCATTTAAAAAAAAAGTCTAGCGACTTTTGATTCAATGTGCATGCACTTTATGTTATTCAGTCACGCCATTGCAGCTGCTGGCCATTTCAAATCTCGAAATTCGTCTCGCTTTCTTAAATTTATTTGTCGTATATTTTTATATTTTAATTGGACTAATACGTGGACACATACAATTTTAAAAGGGAGCGTTGTTTTATAAGTTGGTTTTCAGATGGTTTCTGCCTGTAATAAGTGTGACATCGATTCTCTGTTCTTAAGTTGTGCTTTTTTGCTTCTTATGATTTCTGCCCACTTTACATAAAAAATAGAAAATATGAGGCAGGCTGTTCCAGTTACATGAGATAAAGCAAATTTTACTTTTGATAAATTTTATTAGGAAAGTAATTGTTTGCTGAAAAGCGCAAATTAGCATTTAGCGAATTAAACTAAAGTAAAACTGATTGTAAATGACTATTTAAAAAAATTTTAGATAGGTAATTATAAATAAGCTTTTTAATAGAACATTCGGAACAAACTAAAAATATATTAAAAATGAACACAATCACAAAAACTTCAAAATTTTGCTAATTTTAATCAGAGATATTTGACGACAAATGCAAAACTTTATATGCTGGGGTCGCTCTAACAGGCACAAAATAAGGCTTTTATTTAACTATAAAAATAAAAATAGTGATATTTTTAAAGATTTTCGTTTGCGCATCAGTTGAAAAAATAGTGAATCCAGTGAAAAAGAATAAATTAGGGCATTGAGTTTTGTACTTTTTAAGTTATACACTTGAATATCCATTTAAATATACATATCATTATCATCACTGCGGCCTGGTGGCCAAGTGATTAGCGCTTTGGCATCCCAGGCTTAAAGTTCGAATCCTGGTGGTGGCATGGATGTTTGTGAGTGGATAAGAATCCCCTTTAAACTGTATGTCCCGGTTGGTTTGTTTTTAGCCCTCGTGTGGACAAGATGACTGTAGAGCGACCAAATATCATCATCATCATTGGCGCAACAACCCCATGGTGGGTTAAGGCTGTCTGCCTACTAGAAAATTTTGAGACAGATGTTTTCCTTTTATGGGTTAGGGTTGCCAGCCCTACGCCCAACGCTCTACAATCATATAAGGCCGGCACCCATTGACTTAAAGTGGATTCCGAACAACTACAAACATCCATGGCACTGTTAAGGCTCGAGCACGAAACTTGTGGCCAGAGCTCGGGTCAGTTTAGCTCGGTTCAGAGCTCCCATATTCACTCAGTCATTAGCCCCATGTATATGCATCATAAGAGGAAAATAGCACTGCAGTAACAGATCGCTGAAATTCTTGTTTTGCTATTGGAGAAATATTTTTAAAAAGGGGAAAACTATCGGAAATCTTGTGTTAAATCAATAATAATTTATAATAAATGTAATATGTAGGGTGTAAATCTAATGGGTAATCTGCAATAACAATAACTTGTAGCGTCATTGCCTTATTGTTATCTAGCTGTTATTCTAAAAGAGTGTTATTAACCTTATTTTTAAAAAGGGAAACTTCATTAATTTGTTGGCAACAGAGAGAAAATATTTAAAACGACACTGTCTACTTCCGTTGTCTTAGTATGTAAAAACATCTTCATGAAAAGAGTTTTAGGAATAGTGAATGAAATAAGGAAACAAAGGGATGAATGAAAGATTTTGCAGGGGTTCTCAAATTTCTTGAAGTCAGGGTACATTTAAAAACCTGCAAATAATTGAAGGTGCACTGCATCCAAATTTCTGAGAAATAACCAAGCATCCAATTATAATCCATCAGGTAGTTTTAGCTATAAAGATATTGCTCCAAATTCTTTAACTAGGATGACAAGTCGTCAAAAAATGGCTTCTGAGGTTCGGTGTCGTTGTAAAAAGCTAATCGCTATTACGTCAACATTAGTAATCAATCAGCTGTTATGCCAAATCTTATTCCTTATATTGCTTTTACACCAAGTTTTATAGCTTTAAGGCCAAATGTTATCAATATCCTACCAAAATTTTTATTCCTGAAATGTTTTTATGCCAAAATATATCGCTTTATCGCCAATTTTCACGTTGCGAAATTTTATTTTTAAAAATGCTTTCACGCCAAAATTTAATGACGTATCTCAAATTTTATCACTAAGAAATTTTTATTCCTAAAATGCATTTTCATTTGATATTATCACTTTAACGGTAAATTTTAGTACTATTATGTCAAACAATTTATGCCTAAATTGCCTTTTACGCTAAATTATATTTACGCCGTTTTATCGCTGAAATGTTATCACTTATGGCAAAATATTAATGATTTACTTTTAACCCAATCTTATCATCTTAAAAGTCAAAATATATCAGTATTTTGCCAAAATTTTATTCTAAATTGTTTTTACGCCAAATTTTATGGTTTTAACGCCAAATTATTCTATGGAATTTTTGTTTTACTAACTCACTAAATCAAAAGTTATTACCCATTTTTATCGTTATTACGATAAAATTACGTCAAAAAATTATTCACTAATATGCTTTTTTTTTTATTATTATGCCAAAAAATATTTCATGTTGTTTACGATGTCGAATTCGAATGATAAAAGTAAGAAGAAAAAAAAAAAGAAAAATCAAGGTATAACTTACATTTATTCTGATATATCCTTTGTTGGAGGCGAAAATGATCTTTTTATTGGCTCACTAGAACCTTTCCTGCCATAGCCATATCAAATTAATGAAGGAAACAAGAACATCACAAAAGCCACAGAAAAAATTAATGAGCTAACGTTCTAAAATTAAAAATTTACACTTTTTCCGCGCGAATTCAATTAACCGTTGCCACAAGACCTTAACTATATCAATAGCATTAAAAGCAAACATAACAAAACTAAACAATTTAATGCGTTCGATCTACGTTCTCGCCGTGAACTAACGTTCTAAAAATAAAAAGTAACATTTTTGTGAGAATTCAAATAACGGTTTGTTATAAAACCTTAATTATGTCAACAGCATTAAAAAAAAATATTTGATAATCAAATATAAGTTATTAATAAATTAAATAATTGTTTTTATTGTTGCCACTCATGAAAATACGAAACAAACATCATAAAAATTGTTTATTTTTGTATCAATGGCCGACATACGTTATAAGAACAATCTCAGAGTAATTAGAATATCAAATAATAATCAGAATAAATATTTAAAAGAATATATGTTCTTTATTTACTATAACTAAAAAATTCTGGAAATAACTATAAAAAAAAAAAAATCATTATATTAGAAGTTACGAATTTTCTAGAGTATTGTAACTCTAAAGAAATTGGCGTAACATTGGCGAAATAATCCGGATTACATGATTGGCGATTTCCTCGGGGATACAGTATTCTAGATTTCAACCAATCGTTGTTGTTTGTTTCGCATTTTCAGAAGTGGCAACACCATAAAAAATTGTTTATATTCTGTATCAGTTGCAGACGTATGTTATAAGAACAATCTCAGAATAATCAATTTATATAAATAATTATTTAAAAGAATATGTATATTTCTGTTCTGATTTACTATAAATAAAAATTCTGCGAATAATAATCAAAAGTAACAATGAAATATTGCTCTGAAAACGAAGTTACGGGATTCCTCTAGTTAAAGTATTGCAACCCTAAAGAACTTTGCGGAACATTAGCGAAATGTTGCAAGATTGGCGACTTTCACAGGGGTACAGTATTCTAGATTTCGACCGAAATTTTTTAATATTGAAGTAGAAGCTCTAATTTTCGGAAACCTTCTTTTGTAGCATTGTCGCTGTTTGGCGATTTTTATATGTGAATAAAGGGGAAAAAAACAGCCAGAAAGGCTAGTTGTCTGTAATGGAAGCTATGTTTGAATGGAAAAACTGACAAGAAAAAGAGTAACTTTTTTTATTTTTATATCTGGACACATATTTTCTAGAATACCACAGGGCACACCCCAAAATTTTCTAAGGCGCACCCTTTCAGAACAACTGATGCAGTTATTGGGCAAATCACAAATTAGGGGACATTGAGATTTGGCGACTTTTTTTTTTTTTGTGACGCTATTTGAGCGGTCATTTCTTGTTTTGTTTGCAATTCACTTCACGCCAAATCCCAATGGCCACTATTCTGCGATTTTCCCAGATATTTACTGAAACAGAAGATCCTGTTATGTACTGGCCGTCTTGAAATAAACGTCCATGGCCTCTTCTAAGTTACAATATTCTCTTCAGCTGCTTTTATCCATTGACTAAATGGCGTCACTCGTGCAAGTATCGCCAAATAGAAGCGCGCCAAACTTCGCCCCATGGCCCTGTACTCATAGTGTCCACCCTGCATACAAATGTTTGGATTCGTCTACAGTCCATTCGTCTTCTGCAATATATTTCCTCGAATTTTCTTCCACCTGCGTTGCATGTAAATAAAATATATATAAATTTCACTTTTAATTTTTTTCAAGTATACATTTTACTTCACTGTGCTTGTAGTGTGTTAGATCTGTCCGAGGAATTTTTCAATGTACCCTCGATCACTCCATAACACATTTGTACATCGAGATATAACAGCGGGAACTGAGTGTGTGATGCCTGATTGTATGCCCATTCCCCTAACCCTCTCGACTACATGACATGGGGCTCACCGTCCCCTCCCACTAGAATCTTTCAACCTTTCCCTACACGGCGTTGTATTTAGATTTTCCATTGATGTACTGAAGTTATTAACATTTCAAGTCGGACATGAATACGTAACGTTGCAATCCACCCATACAAACCGAGGGCATGATTTCCGAATGACGCTCGGTACCACAGGCATCGGATTCGAATCCTGGCGGTGCCATGGATGTTTCTAGTGGTTCGGAATCCACGTTAAACTGTAAGTCCCGGCGTGTATAGACCTCGTGTGCAAGAATGAGCGACAAACCAAACCGATTATGTTGATATTTTCACATTACGCTTGGTACTGTTAGTTCGTTCATTTCATATATGTATTTTCGTTTGAACCCGTTTTTAATAATACAGCTGCGTGAAACGAATTCTAAGTTCGCACTGAAATTTTCGAAAGCAATGTTTTGTAACTTGTTTAACAACTTGAGTAATTTTTTTTTTTTTTTGTATTTTGATCATGTGGTTGTATCATCAAGTTTATGTGGTGGAAAATTGCTAAATTATTGTTTGCTTCGGTTGATGTTTTAAAAAAAAATTAAATGTAGTATAAAATGCAAAAAAGAAATAAACAGTCACGCAAATGCTTGTTTACTTCCGGGCACCAAACACGAATAGCTTGCAGCCAATAGCGTGTGATCGCATGCGCATGGGCAAACCAACAGTTTGTGTCTTTACGAGGTGGAGAGTCGGCTAAAAAATGTTCGACTTCTGGGTCGAATTTCTCATACTGACTCCTGTTCGTTTACCATAACTTTTTTGCAGTAAGATCTTGACTAATGGATTTAGAAGAATGTGTGAAATAAATTCAACGACTTTTTTAGGGAACTCGTATATCAATAAAAACAGTTTTTCATAAAGGAGTATTTTTTACAATTTTAAGGTACATTTTTTGCACTCACTTAAAATACATTTTTTCTTCTCTGAATTTGCTTACAAAAATAAACATATGTTTTCTTCTTCTTTATTGGCGCAATAGCCCAATGGTGGTCAGCCTTCTGGCAGATTTCGAGCCAGGACATGCTTCTCTTACGGGCTAGAGTTGTCAGTCTTACGCTCTACAGTTATATTAGACTGGGATCTACAGTTTAAAGTGGATTCTGAACCACTCATCAACATCCATGCCACCTCCAGGACTCGAATCTGAAACCTATTGCATCGAGCGCCAGACACTCGGCCATCAGGCTCCATATACAAATGTAACCTACACTGAAGTAACAAAAGTCATGGGATACCTCTTAATATCGTGTCGGCCCTCCTTTTCGCCCGGCGAAGTGCAGCAACTCGACGTGGCATGGACTCAACAAGTCGTTCGAAGTCTTCTGCAGGAATATTGAGCCATGCTGTCTCGATAGACGTCCATAATTGTGAAAGCGTTGATGGTGCAGGATTTTGGGCACGAACAGACCTCTCGATGATGTCCCATAAATGCTCGATGGGATTCATGTCGGGCGATCTAGGTGGCCAGATCATTCTTTAGAATTGTCCAGAATGTTCTTCAAACCAATCGCGAACAGTTGTGGCCCGGTGACATGGCGCATTGTCATCCATAAAAATCCCATCGTTGTTTGGGTACATGAAGTCCATGAATGGCTGCAAGTGATCTCAAGTAGCTGAACATAAGCATTTCCAGTCAATGTTCGGTCCAGTCGCACCAGACGACCAAGTCCATGCCATGAAAAAACAGCCCACACCATTACGGAGCCACCACCAGCTTGAACAGTGCCTTTGCTGACAGTTGGGTCCATGGCTTCGTGGTGTCTGCGCCACACTCGAACCCTACCATCAGCTTTTACCAACTGAAATCGTGACTCATCGGACCAGGCCACGGTTTTCCATTCATCTAGGGACCAACCGATATGCTCACGTGCCCACGAGAGTCGCTGCAAGCGATGTCGTTCTGTCAGTAAAGGCACTCGAGTCGGTCTTCTGCTGGAATAGCCCAAGAAAGCCAAATTTCTCCGCACAGTTCTAACAGACAAGTCTCTTGTACGTCCCATTGATTTCTGCGGTTATTTGACGCAGTGTTGCTTGTCCGTTAGAATTTACGACTCTTTGCAGACGTCGCCGGTCTCGGTCGTTAAGTGCAGGCGGTCGACCACTGCGCTGTCCATGGTGGGATGTTATGCCTGAAATGTCATACTCTCGGCACACTCTTGACACAGTGGATCTGGGAATGTTGAATTCCTAACGATTTCGAAATGGCATAACCCATGCGTCTAGCTCCAACTAACATTCCGCGTTCAAAGTCTGTTAATTCCCGTCGTGCGGTCATCATCACGTCAAAACCTCTTCACATGAATAACTTGAACAGAAATGAAAGCTCTGCGCATTTATACCTGTTCTACGCGATGCTACTGCCATCTGAAAATTTGCATATTGCTATCCCATGACTTTTGTCACTTCAGTGTATAAAATAACAGTACTAAATACACATACTTAACTTTATTATAGAATAGCTAAAGACAAGCAAAAGGAAATGTGTATTTTAAGCTCAAAGATGCTTTATTTATGACACGTTCAATCTTATTTTTTTCTTAAGAATAAAATAGTTTCTATGAGATCTTCTTCTATTATGGATCCAAGATAACTTTTTGTTTAGATTAAATGTACACTTTTAGGTTTGCTGCTAAAGCAGTCATTGTCTGTGCTAGTGGTTGTGATAGAGAAAGATGAAAAATTCCCCTTCAACTATTCGTGGCCTGTTGGCCAATTGGCTAGCGCTCTGGCCGTGGGTACCACAGGCTCAAAGTTCGCATCCTGGCGATGGCATGGAGAGGTTCGTGAGTGGTTCGAATTCCACATTAAATTCATTCTAAAATGTTGGAAAAACACACATTATTTTTATAAAAGAGTTTTAAAAAAGATATTTGACTCCGACTCCTTTAAAAATATTCGACTCCTGACTCTTGATTCGGTTCCCCACTACCAGTCATCATAACATAAGCGACGCATAGAATGTTCAAGAAACACAGCCACTAGGCGAACAAACGCTGCATCAATAGAGACCGCAATTTATGGGTTTGCCTTTCCTCCATCAGATCATTTTCGCTGCTTTAACCACCTCAATCATTTTTTACAATCAGCTGATCACATACAATCAGCTGATCACATACAATCAGCTGATTATATGCAAGAAAAACTGGCACTTTCCTCGTATGGATTATAAACCAATGCTTACCATGTGATGATTTTTTTCTTAGCTGTACTGGAGTTTTCCATGAAAATTAATTCCTCAAAAATCGTCACTTCAATGTGTTGTTGTCCAAAAATAACAAATAAAGTTTTAATGTGCGAAATATATAAACAATGGTAGATAGGTAGTTGAGGTAGTTGGTATATGGTTCAAACTACAGGTAGTTGGTTCAGGACGTGAGCATTATATTTACATGTTCAATTTAAAATGCTAATCCCTTCAAGACTATGCGCTGCCTGATGGCCAATTGGCTGGCGCTCCAGGCCTTTGGTATCACAGGTATCAGGTTCGAATCCTGGCGGTGGCATGGTTGCTTGTGAGTGGTTGGGAATCCACGTTAAATGAGGCCTGAATGGTCGAGTGTCTAGTGCTCGATGCAACAGGTTTCGGGTTAGAATCCCGGTGGCGGCATGGATGTTAGTAGTGGTACGGAATAGCCGTAGGTCTCGGTTTCCTATGACTGTAGAGCGTCACACAGCCCAATCTGACTTGTTCTCATCCTTCCCAAACTGTAAAGCGGCACCTCAGCTCTAGACACAGTGATGTAGTATAGTAAATCAAAGTTAAACAGTAGATTCGTCTAAATAGCCCAAAATATACAAAAAGTGGCCGTAGAGCGACAAAACCAAACCGATCGAAACTTTGATGTGTTCAGATTTTCCAAATTATGCAAAGTGTAGAAGAAGACTGAAAGATCCCAGTGGAGGAGAGCCATGTAGCGGGTGTTGACCTAGAGTCCATCCCCGCAGGTTCAGTTCTCGCTGTTCTATCTCGAGATCCGAAAGGTCTTGGTGATCTAACTGAATATAAAATCCAAAACTTGACGAAATCTTGGGTGAAAGAGTTTAATGTCAACTTATATGCAACAAAGGTCAAGATTTGTGAAAACGCTCAAAAGTTCATAGTCAACGTGGTTACAGAATAGTAGTAGAGCTAAATGAAAAGATTCTAATATTAAGAAACCAGAACTGATTATCACCATTTTCGTGGAGTTATTTAAAACAGTGGCTATTAGTAGCTCCATACATTATTGAAGATCTTAGCGACAACATTCAATTTGAAATTAATGCACTTCCAATACAAAGAGGGTGCAAGAAGAGTGTACAACCACAAATCTTACTGCAGTGTGCTTTTTGAAGAGTATTAATATTATAAAGCACTCATCAGGGTTGCAAGTTTGGCAAATAGCACTCATTTAGAATGAGTTCTAGGTCTGTATTTCAGGTTTTAGTAGTTTAACATATGAGATGATAGTTTGGCGATATTCGACAATAATCTTTCTGTCTACCATTACCGCTCTAAGCTGTTGGCGCGAAGAAAGAAAAGATCTATTATCCTCACCAAAAAGGTCTATTGAAATCGCAATAGAAAGATTTGGCAAAAACATCGCGATCCTATCTCAAAAAACTCACTATAACAGATCACAAGCCAAGCTTCGTAAATCTTTACATGAATTCACGCAAAGAATTCTGGGACCAATCGTTTGCAGGCTCTACATCCAGCAGATGGCTCCATCTGGCGTGCGGTTAAGCCGTTAAAAGGGGCTAAAATTAAAGTTTCGATCTAAAGGACGCCCGAATTCTGCGCCGATATTAAATAATTTAGACAAAGCAAATTTGCTCGCGGGCAGCTTTCAGGATCAGTTCCAAGTAAATAATCCCTCTAACCCGCTTACTAACGACACCGTTAAAAATTCTGTAACTCTTTTAAATTCTACATGCAATCCGAATAAACTTGTTAAAATTAATCCATCTTTACTTTATAAATATATTTGTAAACTTAAAATTAATAAAGCGCCTGGTGCGGATAATGTTACTAATAAAATGCTCAAAAACCTGCCGCATAATATTATTTTACGTATTGCTAATTTAATCACTGCCATTATTAAACTTTCTTATTTTCCCCTTTCCTGGAGGAAAGCCATTGTTCTACCTATTCTTAAACCTGGAAAGGATCCTTCTAACCCCAGTAATTATCGCCCTATCTCTCTTCTTTCTACTTTAAGTAAAGTTAACGGAATTCGTAATTCTGCATAAAATTAAAAAACATCTCTCTAAACACTCTATTATGATTCCACAGCAATTTGGTTTCACTTCTCAGCTTAGCACGACGCATCAACTCCTTCGCATTACGGAAATGATCTCTGAAGGTCTAACTAAAAGGTTCTAACGGGAATTGTTTTCCTAGATGTAGCCAAAGCATTTGATAGAGTCTGGATCGATGGCTTAATTCATAAACTCATTGCCTACAAGTTTCCGGTATACTTAACACTGCTCATCAAGTCTTACCTATGCGACAGAACTTTCACTGTTAAAGTTATTAACGCTCTCTCTGCTGACAA
This sequence comes from Caerostris extrusa, assembly GCA_021605095.1. Taxonomy (NCBI): domain Eukaryota; kingdom Metazoa; phylum Arthropoda; class Arachnida; order Araneae; family Araneidae; genus Caerostris; species Caerostris extrusa. The sequence continues at coordinate 43,407 of BPLR01000859.1, read as the reverse complement.
GAAAATTGGAGCGGAGTTCCACAAGGATCATTAATTGGTCCAACTCTTTTCAATTTGTACATAAATGACATTCCACAGACACATAGTATTTCGCTTGGAATCTACGCTGATGATACAGCAGTCATCACCTCTGGTAAAACACTTACAGACATTCAACTATATTTCATGACCTACTTCACTCATCTTGAAGCTTGGCTTACTAGATGGCGAATAAAAAATCAACGTAGATAAAACAGAAGCTGTGCTCTTCACGAGGAGAAGACTTGCGCCTCCTAACATTTATCTTTTTTAACCAATTAATCAACTGGTCTACTAATGCTAAATATCTGGGAGTTTATCTTGATAATAAACTAACCTATAATACTCATTTTAGTAACATTAAAAGAAAAGCTAACAACTGCATCCGCATGCTGTATCCATATATTAATAAAAACTCACCTCTTTCCTTAGAAAATAAACTAATTATTTATATGTACTATTTGCGGCCCGTAATAACTTATGCATGCCCGGTTTGGGGTACTGCTGCAAGGTACCAGATTAATTTCATTAAACGTTTTGAAAATAAGATCCTTAGAATGATCACTAGTTCTCCATGGTACTTTAGAAATGATGACATCCGTCGTTGTTTAGCCCTCCCTACTATTCAAAATTTTATGCTGAAGCTTGCGACTCATTTTTACGCAAATCTAAACTCTATTCCGAATGATGAAATTCGTAATCTTCCAAGATACGATTTCACATTACCGGAAAACGCTAAGCGCCCACGGGCGTCTCTGCATAATTTGCACCAGACCTAGATCCTTGTCATCATTTCTAGCAGCAATTACTCTACTTTGCAGTAGTTTTCATCTGTTCTATTCTTTTTGTATATTTTTGTGTCATGCATTGTATATTAATTGTTTGTATATATTATACTTAGTAGTTTTCGTAGTATTAATTGTTGTTTGTATATATTATACTAAGTAGTTTTCGTAGTATTTTTTCAATCTCTTTTTCGTCTTAATTTTTAATTTTGCATTTCTTATTTTCTGTTTAACTTTGCACTTGAAAATTTTTATGTAATCTGGGCAGACCATTATCACTTATTCCTTTTATTCTCTATATTATTAATGTTTCTCTCTCCAATGGACTTTACTGTGTGCCACTCTGGAGTAAAGGTCGAAAATGACCAAGGCACTCCGTGAACTTAAATGATGATGATGAAAAGGTCTAATCATTAGTTTTTCTAAAGAATTGTTTTATTTTTTTTTAAACTTAAGTGAAACATTTATAAAAAATTATCAATAAATTTTCTTGTCTCCATATTTTCCTCAAAAATTGATTCAAAAAATAAAATATATACTCTTATGAAATCTGTTTAATGTTTCACTCTATTTCATACAAAATGATCAGAGTTATAAACAAAATACAGTTTCTTGTATTTATATATCTTTAATAAAACAAAAATATAACATAAACATTATATAAAAGTTCAATAAATATACAACTTCAGAGGAAGCATTTCTCTGAAATGTACAGAATCGTTTCGTAAATGTTTACGTTTTCTAAAATATATGCGTCAGGAAAAGAAAGCCAAGGGGCGATACAGCACCTATTCTGGTACGAAAAGGACGGTAGACTTCTGTTCCTTCAGTCAGTCAGTCTTGATTCACGGGAGTCCCTTGGCTGAGTAGAGATCCTGATGCTCCTGTCTTGGGATAGAGAGCATTGACAGAATAAACATAGGTTATTAAAATGCAATTAAGTGATCAAGGTCTGTCCCATAAAAAAAATAAGCATACGAAAAAGTAAAATCAGAAAATCAGGGATGTGACATAAGAGGACACACTCTATTTTATGACTAGTCCAGAGATTAGATTGATAGGGTTACCAGAGTTATAACTATCGTCGTTGCCGTCTGGCGTTTTACTTTGCAGCGATTTGAATGGTAAAGATTCCATCCCTTTTTACATATTTGCAACATTTTCGCCCTCATAGCAACATATTTGAACAAAAAAGGATATTTTTTTTTTCATTTCGTTTTTCTGTGTGAGATTTGAATATTAGGCAAATATTCTGAAGAGCAAACGCGCTCTCGGCTTAAATTCTGAAATGTACAGTATATGTCCTCCTGTACCTGCAAGTATGTTTAAAAATATTAGTAATAAATTCGTGGATGGGGATCACAAGGCAATAGATAACGGTGTGGTTCGATGAGCGTGTGTAAACTATTTGTCATTATAAATGACAATAGATGGCGCCACGAACAAGAGACTCTTCCATAACTCCTCCTCCTGCAACTCCATATAAGGTTGTTGTCTTGTACGGGGATTCCAATGTAAGAGCAAGGGCAGAAAAAAGGAACGTGACGGAGTTGCCGATGGCGGCGGTGGCTCGATTAAGTATTTGTACCAATAAATATTTTATTATATCAACTGAAAGTTGTCTCAATTTATGATAAAAGAAAAGAAGATAACACGTGGAATGGAAACTCGCGTCTAGGCAGTGTTTTTCATTTACAGTTGCAACTAAGTTACAACTAAACCTAAGAAACAACCATAGAATGTTTTATACTCCTTGACAGATGACATTGTAATTGAAAAAGTAAAACTATAAAAAATAATAAATTATAAAACGTATATCTATTTACATATAATTCGAGGAACATCAGCGTAATTCAACCACCGATTGTGTGGAAATGTAAACATCCTGTTTAAACGCAGAAATGGACGAATCTATTACTTCTTAGGGATGTTAGGCATACGCGATGCAAAAACAATTTTGGAGGAAAAAAATGGAACAGTTTTTGTCGTACAATTTTTAACTATTTTTTTTTTTTATTATTATTAAGAAAAATAATTTTAATTATTAAGAATTAAAATTAGTTCGAATTGTAATTAAAACTCCATCCAAAGTACTTTTCTCCCCTATGACCGTATTGGCCGCTTGCTTTTTATCATAGAATCAGCCTTGGTACCACAGGCCCAGGTTTGGATATTGGCGGAGGCATGGATGTGTGTTCGTGGTTCGGAATCCACGTTAAACTGTAGGTTACGATCTAATTAGCCTAAAGTGTGCACAAAATGACCGTGGAGCGACAAACCAACCTTACAATTAGTGGTCGGTTCATATAATGGAGTGCTTCCCTCTATTCTAAAGGAACAGAAAGTTTGATTTCTCATCTCCAATCCTTTTGTACGACAGTAGGCGCTGCATCGCTCTTTGGCCTCTTTTCCTGCATGCATTTATTTACACATACAAAAAAAAATGTTACGAAGTGATTTTGAGCATTCCCAGAAATTCTTCTCAAGTCATGCATTTATTTAACTATGTGCTTACTAAAAATAAATAGAATACAAAAAATGTTTGTTCGTTTTACAGCATTGATCATTTTGTTATATGAGATAAAAAAATCAATACAAAAAGTTCATGTATTTTTATTTTTTATCACTTTTTAGGGAGGAAAATTTATTGATAAAATATATAATGAGAAATCTACAGAAAAATTAAATTTACATTTTTTTACATGTAAAAAAAATGAACTTTTAAAAAATCGTTGTAGGACTTTGTAGACCTTTTACTTCCTTTCGCACATGTAACATACAGTAGTAATGGCCAACAATTAAGAGTGTCAAAAATCGCCAATTTATCACTGCATGTGTTAGATTGGCGAGTAAAAGTAAAAGGCACGTGAGGAATTATGTTTGCACCACACTGGCAAACATGATGCGCGCTTTATTATATTATGGGCAAAACTATATTATAATTCAAGAGTTTTATAAAAGAAAAATTCAAATAAATACTCCTACAAAAGTAGCAATCAAGGTGAAATGCAAATTACCAATTATGTCTTCCTTAGGCTTCCACCATGCATCACACCCAGAGCTACCCGGTGACAGCCCCAGTCAGCTTGCCTCAGCCCCACGTCAACTACGCCACCAAGCAGAACAACAACATTCTCTGCTCCGGCTGTAAGTATGTCGCAAACAGTTTTTCTTTTTTTTTAATCTCCTTTTTTTTCCGAGAGATATAGGATTCATCGGTGTTTACATTGTTTTGATTTATGCTACACTGTCCGTAAAGAATGTGTGTTGTTGTGTGACTCATCCTCAGTATCCAGCAGCGCGGGACGTGCACCCCTAAGTAGTCTACATAGGAGGTAAAAGGGGGCAGCTTCTGTTATGATGGAGCACCTGTAGGTAGAAGTCTGACTTCTGCTCCGTGTTGCTGGAGAAGGAGGGCAGTGCTTACCGGAAGACCTTTTAGGAGGAACTACCCCGCATGTGCTTATCGTATGGGGGAAAATCCGGGAAAAACTCCCACCAGGTAGTCCAACTGACGAGGCAAGATGCTGAACATCCCAAACGCCATAGAGCCTCCTCGTTTTTTGAAACAGCGTCCACAACAAAGCTACCAGCGGGTAGAACCTCCACCCTAATGCTCACCGCTGCTGCATGTTGTCACTGAGTTACGAGTCGAGTTTTAACCGATCTAAAAAGGAAAGTTTAAAATGTCGCTATGAAGTGTAATTCAAAAAATTCCAAGGCTACTATATAATTTAAATCAAAATTCACGTAATTTTAACTGAAGTTAGAAAAAAAAAAAAAAAAAAAAAAGATTTGGTTTGTCTTGTCTCTTCACGGTCATTTTGTACACACTTTAGGCTTATTACACCGGGACCTACAGCTTGACCTGGACCTACAGACATATAGCTTTGTATGGCAGATAGAAGTCTGACTAGCCTCCACTAAACCACAGGTTCGGGCGTTAAAAAAGTAAAGACAGAATAATCGACGAGCCTTAAGACATCCAAGACAATTCTCTAAGTGGTTGCCTTAGAACAAAAAAAAAATCCTCTGAAATGTAAAATGAACATTCCGAAGCATGGTGTCTGGTGGGATGGTCGCAACCTCCCTCTTGAACTAGCTTTCTAGCTTATAAATTTATAATTCCCATTTCCAGTTCAGATACGAGATCTTTTGCTTAGACTTTCCGTGCTGCAATTTCTCATTTCGAAAGTTAAATTCACTATCTATAGAATTACTTTAAAATACATGCCTATTTAAACCAACCTGATTATTTATGTTGTTGCTGTTTCTTATCCCACTTGGCTGGCCAAGCCCACGACCCATACGTTCTCATGATTGAAGGGGAAGGAAGCAGCTTCTGTTGTGATGGAGCACCCGTAGGTAGAAGTTGGACTTTGGCTCATGACGCTTCTACAGTCATAGGAGTCCTACGGCAAAATTGGATTCGAACCACTACATCTATGGCACCGCCGGGTTCGAACCCGAAACCTGTGTCACCGAGCGCCAGAGCGTTAGAACACTCGGCCATTCAGGTCCCAAATGTGTGAATGCCAACGGCACGCGGTGTTCCCAGGTGGTCACCCACCCAAGTACTGACCGCGCCCAATGATGCTTGACTTCGGTGATCTAACGAGAACCGGTATATTCAGCATGGTACGGCCGCTATTTATAAACAATGAATGGTGAAAATCAAATAAAAACCTAAGTGTTATCAAAAGGTGTCATCAAAGCCCTAAAGCGTCATCAAAATTTTCTTTTTAAAAAAATTATGTTAGTCACTTTAGAGATCTGATTGAAAAGACTTCAAAAACCAATTGTTGTCATCTTTGTAATAAAGTAATAAGTATAATATAAAGTAAGCATATAATAGTAAAGGAATTTACTAATTATGCATATTAAACGTGACGCTTAGCTATTAGCGATTTTATCAAGTATAATAAAGATCAATTTAGGTATAAGCTAAATTTCAACTATGTGCAATTAAGTGAATGGCGAAAAAACCAAATGTTTTATAAAGTATTCAAATACGCTAGCCTATAAATGATGCGTGCGGTTTTCCAAATGGCAAAACAATGTTTGTAAAAGTTTCTTTTAAGAAGAAAGAAACTTTTATAAAATGAATAATGTCTGTTGCTCTTTTACTGCTGTCTTAAATAAATTATTTAAGATCACATGGCATTAAATAAAAATGTTCTTTTTTCAATTGTATTATATTCAATTCCTGCTATTAGCTCACACTCAATGAATTAATCAATACTTCGGACCATCCGAAAGCTACTGCTAACAAGAAAAATGGAACCACCGAACGAAAGAAACAAGATAGTCGTAGTTATACCCTGATTCAATGTGAGATGCGATGGAGGATATCTAAAGCATCGTATACCACTGACTTTAACACTTTATCATTGTCCTCCGCTTTTAGCACTCTTTGACTCAATCTGAGGTTGATATAATAGGTATTTGGTTCGATGGGTTTACGAGGCAATAAAAACTGTTGTGCTCCAAAGTCGATGCCGAAGTTAAAAATCTAATCGGCAACAGTTTAAAGATTTCTTTCAGCCGCTTTGTGCCTTAAATTATGCTCAGTCGATACATGATCCCAACTATACCACAGACATGCAACCGGATATTTAAATTATTTTCTCCCTTAATAACAGGGCATATTCTTTAATGATTTGACTAAGATGCCTCTTATTTGTATACAACAGCATGTAATCATTTGGGGAAGTTTTCTTTGTGTCAGTAATATGATGCAAGGTCTGATTATGAAATGTTTCAAGATAATTAGTTATTTTCTTAGAAGCAGTAACCAGCGCTTTACAGCATTAGACCGGAATAGGTAGAACGCCAACTCTATAGGTATAATTTGAGGTAGATAGAGATGAGGAGAGGCCAACCCAAATGATCTTGCAGGCCACTTTGGAAATGCATCATAGCTCCGCGGGCCGCATATAAAATTATATATTCCTATATTAAATTTACACCGGGGCCTGATGGCCGAATGGCTAGCGCTCTGGCGTTCAGTACCATAGGTATCGGGTTCAAATCCCGGCTTTGCCCATGGGTGTTGTAGTGGTTCGGAATGGGTCCTCATAGGATCGTAGAGCCCGTAGGTCCCGGTCCTGATAGGATCGTAGAGCGTTGCGGGGCAGTGTTACAACGCATCCGTGGCTTGCCATCAAGATACACGTGCCGCCTGGGTAATGCAAAGTGAGTAACATCGGTGCAGAACTTATAGGCATCCAAAGACGTCCATGTCTGTTTGCCAGCTGCATTGAAAAAAAAAAAAAAAGATTTACACCGTCTATATATTTTTTTTGCAGTTACACTTATTGATATTTATTATCAATAAGTGTAAAATTGAAATAATGAGTTATTGTGTTTACTATTATTTTTACATGTTTTTTAATGCAGCAAATACTCAGATAATTTTTTTATGCCATAAAAGCATTTGCAGTAGTTAAAATTTCATTGTTATTTTTGTGTATGCAAATTTAATATTAAATTTTCATTGTTCTAAAAAATAGAAATAAGAGTTGGGCAATCCGACACTTAAAACTTTAAAAAGGATATAATATTCTTTACAAATATCTGACAGTTCGTTTTGATATTTATTGCATACCTCCAAGGAATAAAAGTCATTAACAATGAAAAATATTATTGGATGCAAGATGGTTTATTTTCAGTTATTCTGAAGACCAGGATTCCAGAGTTGGAAGAAAATGCTCTGTTTTTATGCATATTTTTTGACTAATATTTTTAAATACAAAGCTATCAAAGTTATGTGGTTTGACAAACCTATAATATGTATACATAATAAACACAAAAACTGTTTTCTTAAGTACATTAACTATACTTATGTTTTAAATTAGTCAAACTTATTTCTTTCAAATTTAAATAAGCCTTTAAAATAAACTCTTGACACAAAGAACTTAGTTTTTATTTAATATATATTTATGACCACAAAAAATGAGGTAATATAAAGAAACTACTTGCACAGTATAAAAAATGTATTTATAAATTCAGAAAAGAAACAGCTTACAAAAATAAAAAGTAAAATGCTACAGTAACATCAGTCTAATGCTACGTCAAAGTTTCGCGTCCAACAATTATGGAAACTTTTTACAATTACAAGTATATAATTTTCTTTCTTTCCAATATTTATTTACAAAATCTTCTTAGAATTTAATTCTTTCACATTCACAAAATCGGCGAATTGATTCAAAATAATTTGCAGGAAATAGAAATTTTAAAAAAATATCACTTCAATATTAATATAGAAATATGTATCGCTACTGATACTGCAATGCAACTACAAATGCAAGCTCATTTCTTGAAGTTTTACTTTAATATCGTACTGCATAAGACGGATGTGTGTTTTGCCCAGGTTCAACACATATCGGATAAATGTAATTCCCTTCAAGTAACTTCTTTAACAACACATTATATCGATGCTGCATTAATATTAGTTTAAGATCCAGTTCTCAATTACGCAGATTTCTGCAAACAACACTATATTTCTTGACTTCACTTGACTTTGTTTAAAGATAATTACTTGCTGATTAGTTGCTTGATGTCAAGTAAGAGTATGGCTTAATCTAAGTAAATAAATAAAAAAAACAAAATCGTTAATTTTGTAAGAAAATAGGTGATGAATGAAGTGGTATATGGGGATGTGAAGCAGCAAGGACTATAATCACTTTCTTGCCAAATGTTTTCCATTACACTCATCAAAAATGTAACTCCGAAATGTTGTTTCTGCCTGATGGCCAATAGGTTAACGCTGTGGCCTTTCGTACCAAGGCTTCGAATCCTGGCGGTGGCCTGGATGTTTACGAGAGATTCGGAATCAACGTCAAACTGTGTCCCAGTCTGATGTGTGCCTAAAATGACCGTAAAAAGTACAGAAAGGAAGATGGAAAAATGCAGAGAACCGTTATGCCTCAAAGGAATTGAGTCTTTTCCTTTTACCATTGATCTTCACACGTTAAACGATGCTTTGGTGGCTTCATTATACAGCATGTCATTTTTTTTTTTTTACACTTAACGTTTGTGTCATTTTTTCTACCTCATTCATAGCAACAAACAGCCTGATGGTAAATGGGTTATCTCTCTTTCAGGCTCCAGGTTCGAGTCCTGGGCGTGGCATGGATGTCGTTCGAACAGTCCAGCTACGAATAAGGACGGGAGGTCGTAGTTTAACGATAGGACTTTTTAGGGTAACTGCCCTGCATTGCGTATCGTATAGGAGAAAAAACACGGAAAATCCTTATCGGTAGAGCAACTATCAATGTGAGACACTGTCGTAGTTTCAATCGAATCTTATCATTTCTGAAAATAGTGGCTGTTTTTTTCTCCTTACTTCAACCTATGTAGCCCCCTACCAGTTAGAAAACTGAGGGTTGGACATCGGTGGGCCACCTCGATCACGAACAGTATATCTACGGAAGGAGGTCAGGGCCTTTAGGAATAGCTTTTTTTTTTTTCTTCTCCTTATATAAGTGATTTCTTCAATACGGGTGCTGAGAAAATATCTGGCTTAATTTTAAAGGATTTTAAGCTAAATGAATCCCGACAAATCCCAAACATTTCCTAAGGCAAGGTACAGGATTTCGGTACAATTTCTAAATCTCAGGTAAGTTCTAGCTAATGCCTCCCGTGAAAAGACAAATCTGGTGATCATGGTGGTCATTCGGCCAATTCTAAAGTTTCCCATAAGGAACGTTCTGGTCCGGGCCTGATGGCCGAGTGACTAGCGCTGTGGCGCACGGTGCCACATGCTACGAGTTCGAGTCATGGCGGTGCCAATGGATGTTCGAAGTGTTCGGAATCACGTTAAACCGTAGATCGGGGTAATATGACTACTACTATACCATATCACTGTGCCTAGAGTTGAGTTGCCTTTACAGTTTTGGGAGTGATGTGAGTGAGAAGAAGTCTGATTGGGCTCTGTGACGCTCGACGGTCATAGGAGACTGGGACCTACAGCTTAAAGTGGATTCCGAACCACTGCAAGCATCCATGGCACCGCCGGGATTCTAACCCGAAACTTGTGGCACCAAGCGCTATGCATTCAGCTATTCAGGCCCCCTGGTCTAATATGACTGTAGAACGTTGGGCGTAGAGCTTTGACAACCCCCTATAAAAAGAAAACATCTCCTGTCTCGAAATCTGCCAGTAGGCAGACGGTATGGTCCACCATGGGAATATTGCGCCAATGAAAATGAAGAATGTCTAGGTCATACATGGCATTTTTATTCCTAACAGTAGTAGGCCAACTATATATGTGAGCTCAAAATACATGAGCCAAACTGATTCTACCACCTACACTACATCGAACAAAGTTCTGGTAGTGACACCTATCGTTACAGGATGCTGTCGACTGGCCTAAACAGCGCATTCTGCCGTTTAAAGATGTCATTTTCGGATGCTCATACTATAGCAAAAAAAATAAATAAAATGATAAATAATAAATTTTTTCTCATTCTACCACTCTTTACTCGTGGTAAGTAGACTAGTTTCCAGATTGTCAATGGGAATCACTTGCTTTAAAAAAGCAGGTTAGAATAATTATGGGGATTTTGATGAGAATGGTCTTGTTTATCTAGTCCTATTAGCTTTACTAGTGTATCAAGCGAATAAAAGAGTAGTTATATTATTTAAAAGAATGCTTTTATTATTATCATTGTAGATCAAAAAAACTCCATTTCCAACTTTTTTGTAGCCCATTAAGATCTGAATATATTTTATCAGAGTAAATTATCGTGCTTCGTCGATAGCTGACTGCTGGGGTCATTAATGTGAAGATTTTTCCACCCCTTCCAGGCTCCCTGCAGCTCTACCCGTTCCTGGGCTTCTCGGACAACGGCATCGAGAGCCGGTACTCCACCCGGCTGCCCCCGGCAACCTCGGATTGTGGGCGCCTTCGACGACCTCTCGCGCAGTGAGCTCTCAGTTTATTTATTTTCTTCTCTGCGCATGCTCGCCAGATGACTATTTAAAAGTTAAATGTGTGTTTTTTTGAAGAAAAGAGGACAGAATTCCAAACGATTTAAAAAAAAAAAAAAAAAAAGCACGTGAAACAAAATACAAAATAAATAAAATAACTATAAATTCCAAACGATTTTATAAAAAAAGCACGTGAAACAAAATACAAAATAAATAAAATAACTAGAATTCCAAACGATTTTATAAAAAAAAAAGCACGTGAAAAAAATTTAAAAATATAGAAAATTTCAAACGTTTTATAAAAAAGCACGGGAAAGAAAGTTAATTAAAACCAATAAGACTAGTTCGTAACAGAAATTTAAAAAAAAAATAGACCAATAAGAAATATTGAAAGTTGTCCAGGACACGAAAAGATTCATCAAGGAAAACGAAAAACTCCTCTTTCGGAAAACAATATCCATGATTTTATAGGTGATAAATTAAAAAAATGGTTTATCTCATAGTATTAGGATTTTTTTTTAAAATTGTTCCGTTTTTAATTACTATTACTGAAATAAAATTCTCAATTTTTTTTTTTATATAATAGACACTCATTCTTGTATTTTCGGGAGAAGTTTTATTATTATATTTATTTTATATTGATGTGTTATTTTGCTATGGTATATTTATTTTATATTAAGTGTTATTTTGAATGCTAAATACCTCCTTTTTATTTATTTATATTTATTTTTTTATATATTTTATTTTTTTACTTATTTTTCCCCAGTTTTTTATTTTTATTTATACTGTATACATCTTATTATTAACATTTACTTTTATATTAATTTTGGACACGTCTTAATAAGCTGACATCAAATCTTCCACAAACCGAAAAAAGAGATCATCCACAACAATAAAAAGTGAGAGATTATAAGTAAAGGAGAGAACGACTGAATAAGAATGCCTGCTTTCTTTATCGTTGTAGTACACTATTCACTTTTCTTTGTGCTGTGTTTTTATTCATGCAAGAATATTCAATTAAATATATGAATGTTCTCAATCTATGAATGAATGAATTCATTTGGAATTTTATGTCTATATATTTTTTTTTTTAATTTTTTTTTTCACGTGCTTTTTTATAAAATCGTTTGGAATTCTATAGTTATTTTATTTATTTTGTATTTTTTTCACGTGCTTATAAAATCGTTTGTAATTTTAGATATATATTTTTTTTAAATTTTTTCATGCTTTTTTTATAAAAATCGTTTGTAATTTTATAGATATATATTTTTTTAAATTTTTTCATGTGCTTTTTTTATAAAATCGTTTGGAATTTATAGTTATTTTATTTATTTTGTATTTTCTTCACGGGCTTTTTTATAAAATCGTTTGGAATTTTATATATATTATATATATATATATATATATATATATGTATTTTTTTTTTTTTTCATGTGCTTTTTTTATAAAATCGTTTTGGAATTTATAGTTATTTTATTTATTTTGTATTTTTTTCGTGTGCTTTTTATAAAATCGTTTGAATTTTATATATATATATATATTTAAATTTTTTAAATGTATGAATGTTCTCAATCTATGAATGAATGAATTAAATGTATGAATGTTCTTAATCTATGAATGAATGAATTAAATGTATGAATGTTCTCAATCTATGAATGAATTAAATGTTCTCAATGTCTTAATTTAATTATACAATTGCTAGAATGGCCAAACAGTTTTTGCCGATGATTCAAAAAATCGATTAAGTCCACGTTTTCAAAGAGTGTCATCGTGCCATGCCAAACGACACCATTCTGCTTATCTTTCATCGGCACATTCCAACGCTCCGATCCCCCCCCAGATTTCCTCTAATTCCATTTTCCGAAAACGTAAACTAAACACTAGTTTTCGAACACCTTTACGCTGGTGTTCGAAATTAAGAAAATTATTAATTATTACCGAACGAAAATGGAAATTCTTGCTTTCAAAAAAAATAGAGTATGCATGTCCATAAGCGTGTGCATATCAAATACGATATCCATAACTTGATGACTTGACTTGATCAGGTGCCAAATCACGTCATTGTCACTTGACTGGAGATGTTCGATTGTTCAATTTGTCTTAATTTTCCAAATACTGCACAAATGAAAGATACTCTGTGATGATGAACGACATTTTAATCAAACAAAATAAAAGGCCCAGCGACTCGTGGCTCAGTGGAAACGTGCGCCGCTGGTGAGCCATGAGGGCGGAGGTTCGCTGGCGGCTTTGTTGTAGACACTGTTTCAAAAAAACGAGGAGACTTGATGGCGTTTGGGATGTTCAGCATTTCGCCACTTTAATCGGACTACAGGGTGGGATTTTCTGGGGTAGTTTCCCTAAAACTGCCCAGGAAGGGACTTCCCTCCTTTATCAGCTGCGGCTTGATGGTTAATTGGCTAGCGCTATGGCTTTTTGGTACCGTAGGCTACAGGTTCAAATCCCGGCGGTGGCATGGATGTTTGTGAGGGATTCGGAATCCACTTTAAACTCTAGATCCCGGTCTAATGAGCCCAAAGTGTGCACAAGGTGACCGTAGAGCGACAAATCAAATCAAATCTAAACCTAAAACCTTTATCAGCTTCACGGAGCAGAAGTCAGACTTCAACCTACGGGTTCTCCATCAAAAACCTTCCCCTTCTTCCCCTCGACGACAACAACAACTAAAAACCGCAAAATCCTGCCAAGTCTTTTGGCATTCTATATATGTTTTTATTTTTAATTTTTTTTTTTTCAGTTTTCCGAATACGCATGCGGATATAGAATTTAAACGCGCATGCTTGAATGGGTAATCATGGTCCACTGCCAGTTTCGTTTCAAAATGTATGTCCAATCTGCTTTGGAAAAAAAGGTGCATTATGGAGCCTAAATAGTTGACTTTAAACTTCAACTTGATTTAAATTTGATTTTAAAGATGGATGTTTAAAATACGGAATAGATGAGAACCAATTTTTAACTCATTTGAGTAAAAAGAAAAGAAAACCGTTTCAAACAGTTTGTATTTTTTTTTTTTTTTTATTAATTGAAATTAATTTACATTTCGAAAAATGTAAACTACTTTTTTAATTATTTTTTATTTATTATTATTTAACTTATTATTAATTATTAAACTTATTACTTTAAGTTTTATTTATGTTTTTTTGCGATCACCGACCAACTGGAAAACTGGAAACAGGCCAAATCGGGAGGATTCGAAAAGAGCAGTGTCATTTTGAAGGGATTTTAATTGCAACAAAAGAATTTTAATTTGTAATAATTAAAATTGATTGCAAGATATTAAAAGAAAAATTAGATGAAGAAAATTCCGCATACACTCAGCTTTGAACAATATATACCTGCATATCTGACTAGCACCCTAACAATAATCGATTCATCCTTTTCAAAGCAATAAAACCGGATGCGTACCATTCCACGCAATCCGGGTCGGACTAAGCACAGTTTATTTTCCATTTTAAGAAAGAAAGAAACTATCATTATTATTTTTTTTTTTTTTTTTCTAAAAACTGAGGTGTAAAAAAAAAAAAAAAAGGGCTTGTAAAACACTTAGACAGTTGTCTTCGATGCCTTAAGGCAAGCGCTGCACCAATGTTACTCAGTTAGCACTACCCAGGCAGTGCGTGTAGCTTGAAGATAGGCTACTGACGCGGAGTCACACTACCCCCGCAACGCTCTACGATCCAGTTTGACTGGGACCCACAGGCCTAAAGGGGATTCCTGGAAACATTAGCAAACATCCATGGCCGGCACGAGCTCGAAACCTGTGGTACCGGAAAGCGCCAGCCACTCGGCCATCAGACCTGGTAATCAAAAACCTAAAGCGCCAAAATTCCGGCCAAGTCTTCGGCACTCTATATGTTTTTTTCAGTTTTCTGAATACACATCATTGAAATAGAATTCGCACGAACATGCTTTTGAATGGGTAGCAATGATCAACTACCAATTTCATTCCGAAATGGAAAAGATCCTTAATATGGAGATAAATATTTGACTTTAAACTTTGATGACTATATATAAATTTGTTCAAAGCAGCTTTGAGCACTCAATATCTGATTAGCACCCGGGATAATAATCGATTCACTCCGCCATTAAACCAGATGCGTATTATTCCAAGCAATCCGGGCTCGGACTAAAGCACAGCCTATTTTTCCATTTTAAGAAAAAGAAATTATTTAGGTACTTTACATATTAACGATACCTTGGCGACAGATTTGCAAGCTTTTAAGTGTCACCAATCTAACAGCTACAGATTTGGTGGTTTTAAGTGGCGCCAATCTAACAGCTACAGATTTGCTGATTTTTGATGCCATTTTTTAGTGCTACGAAAATGCGTGTATTTGGGATTTGCCAGAAACAGAACAAGATGCAATTTTTATTTTTTCAGGAGCGAAATATTTTCACCAAAAACGAAAATGTCCCACTCCCATGGTATGAAACTTTATTTTGGTAAACGTAAGTTTTGGAAATGCAATTCAGTCAATGTGTTTAATCATGGGACTTAGAAAAGACAACTGGTTTGAGGAAGCAGAATTTTAAAAGCCGCCAAATCTGTAGCTGCGGTTGGCGTTCAAAAGATAACTGCGTGCGCGTGCGAACAACAAGATTGCTCTTTATTGGCCCAACTGTAGCCAAGGTAGCGTTACTGGCTGGTACCATTATTTCTAAGAATTATAATTTGTTCTTAATAAGAAAAGCATTAAGATATTATTTCGCCATTTTAATAAAAATGCAATTCTTAAAACTGGAAGAATGATGTTTTACATATTTGGCGGTGAATAAAAAAAAAATATAAATAATTTGAAAAAGAAAAAGTCAAGTGATAGTTGGCATTATTAATAAAAACTAGTTTTTAATTTTTTGCAGTTTAATTTTCTGGCCAAAATAGCGTTTTTTAGGTGAGGATTTATATGGTGTTTTAAATAATTTTAACTCTGTATTTCTATTTTTTTATTTTTTATTTCATGTTTTTGCTGATGTCACGCACTTCGTATTAGAACAAAAATCATATCTACTTAATAAAAATTCAATTAAAAATGCTTCATTGCATTTTTCATATCTTTTAAATTATTATTCCCTTCATTTTAATAATGGCGTCCGTAGTTGGATTACGGAATATCTATTTTTGAGAGTTTTTTTTCTGTAATTGATTTCATTTTTTCTGCGTTCCATTATTATTATTCTTTTTTTTTTTTGCATCGTATCTTTCTATTTCTCTCTTTCTTTTGCATCGTATTCCATGCAATCGATATTCGTTACGAGTTACTTTTAACTTAAAATATATGAGGATAGGAATTGTCTTGATCTTGAATATTTTCCAAAATGCAAAAGTTGGACTCGTGCAGTTAGTTTATAACATTTTGAAGAGAATCTTCGAATTCCTTTTATTTTTAATGTTCGATTTCACTGAAGCGAAGTTACTCAACCACTTTAAGGTAAGGTTTTGCCGCGAACATCCGTTAACAATGTTTCGAAACATTGACTATTGCTCGCATAACACCATGGTGTGGCGGATTTAAGACTTCCGAATGTATTTCCTTTGTTGGAAGAACACGGAATGCAAGTGAATTTATTGAGAATTGCATTACACATAAATTCTCGTAGGGTTGTGGAATTTAACGTTATTGGTTATCATACATTCTAGGATTTGAATTATTATTATTATTTGTGTGAATATTAAACAAACACTGTTGAAAACAAACAATTCCTGATTTGCTCATTTTAAAAATGAATTTGCACTAAAAATTACTGTTTTAAAAATTTAAAATAACAGAAAGAAAAACCTTTTCGTTATTTCTGGCACAAAAAATAATAATTCATAGAGACGGGGAAAAAACCCTCGTAAGTTTTACAGTTTATAAGTTATGAGAAATACTACCATACGCTCAAATTTTTTACTTCATATATATATCGATTTGTGATTTTTGAATTAAAAACAAACCATCATATGCATATACATATCTTGGGAAAATTTTTCTCCTGCAAAATGGTCGTGTTTGATTCAAACCTTGTTATATGCCTGTTTTGTTACATACAATATGAAATATGCCTGAAAAGCCGTTATAAAGTATGCTGAAATTGTTATGTAAAGTTACGAATAATAACACAATAATGCCTTTATAAGTGCAAATTCCTTATAAATATACAAACCAGTGTTTCATTTTTAATGGTTTAGTAATTTTTACAAATAATTAATGGTTAATGTATTTTACTGATTGTGCAAAATATTTCTTTTCTGTAAAAATTATGTCAATGCACATTGTGCAAGGTAATTTATCGCCGCTTCGCGGTTGTGGATGATTTGGCGACGCTGCTCATCAATTTTTTTAGCAGAAATCTCTCGAAAATTCTTTTCATCCTTCAATGAAGTAAGTCCTGTGAAAAATCTCACCTTGGCGATAGTTAGTTGAATCTTTGCTTTTAGCCATGACATATATATATTTTTTTATTTTCGCAAAAATGTTTTTTTTTTTTTCTTTTTTTTTTTTTTCAATTCTCTACTATTAATTCACACGCTCCCTATATAAATCTTGTTCAAATTTTCAATCGTTCATAAAAATACTTTTTATTCATTCACTCAAGTTCAAATACATTTTTTTTTAACTTGTAGTGGAGTACACTTGATGTTAATACAGTTTTTTTTCAAATATCAATTCACTCATTAAATTTAATTAATTGAGAACTGGTCTGCTCGAAACTCATCGGAAAGGCAATCCTTGCAATAATGAAAAACAAGAGATGGATAGAATGAGAAAAGTATAGACCACCCCAGCTACATAAATTAGAAAACGAGAAAAAAAAAAAAAATAGAAAGCCAATAAATAGAAACAAAAAAAAAATAATAGTCCAATGCCCTATATAAAAAAGAAATGGAAAAATTGCAAGGAAATTCGCTTTTTATTTTTGCCACTTAATAATATGTTTCTGTCATATGTACATTTATATTAACTGAAATTATTTAATAAAAAAGTAATTAAAATAATTTTTTTCTTTGTTGACCTAAGTAGGAATTGACTTTTAAAAAAAAAATAAATTTATATTACTTGTTTTTGCTTGAATTTGTCTTCGAAATGTTAAGAATTTTCAAAGAGATTCTATTTTTTTGAAAGTAAACTGTGTTTTATTTTGCTGAAACATGTACATACAAAGACATGAAAGTTCTGTTGTAATTTTTTTTTATCGGGTCATTCTTAATGAATTTCAAATGTGTCCTTGTGTGCAGAATATCCTGAGAGCCACGGGAAGGTTTACCGGAATTGTTGGCTGAGAACCCGAGCCCTGACCACCCCCCAAGCTTTTTACGACAACTCCTGGCTGAGCGAAATGTGCACGCGCCAGAACAGCTACGGTTACGAGGAGAGCGGAGGATACTACAGCCCCTGCTTCATCTTGAGACTGGAGAAGGTCTGTTGTTGTCTATTGTCTCGATAGATGGCTCTGATTCTTACGAACAGGGCTTCTTTACCTTTTTTTGAAATAAATTATAGTTTAAAAGAACTAAAAACACGCTTTTTAGAGTTAATCAAACTAAAAAGGAAAAATAATTGTTAACATGAGAATAAAATTACTGTTCTAAAAGTGTGGGGGTGCTTTGTATGACATTTTTAAGCTAACTCTACATTTCGGAATGAAACTAGTGAAAAATTATAACGATTGATATCGAGCGCTTTTAGAACAGTCATTTAACAATTATTTTACCCTTTAGTCTGATTCACTCTAAAAGCGTGTTTTTAGTTTTTTTAAACTATAATATTTAAATGGGGTCCCGGTACGGAGGACTGGAACTATAGTTCTTGCAATAATTTAATTGTGAGTAAAACAAAGGCTAAATGCGAATAGGTCGAGCCAGCCAGGATTCGAACCGGGAATCTCCTGATCCGTAGTCAGGCGCGTTATCCGTTGTGCCACGTAAGTTCGAATGTCTTTGCTGGATACTTTCATTCTACATGGGTTAAATTGCTCTTCATAAGTTAAAATAAAATCACTCATCCTGGCGATCCTAATCATGATGAGATAATAAACTGATCAAAATATTTTAGTGTCGTCGGTCCTTGATAAGTCTACAACGTTTAAATTAAATCTGATCTCTTAAAGTAGGGCAAAATCGAGCCCAAAGTGTCAGTTACAAACAAACATACAGGTGACACTAATAAAAGCGTATTTAAAAAATATCATTTCAGAAAGACAGACTCGCGTGCAATTGAAAAGCAGATTCCATTGTTATTCTGTAAAGGAATCTGATGCCATGTTGGCTGAAATCTAGAAACCTGTACCATCAAAAAAAGTCGCCAATGTTGCAACACGGAGTACATCACCAATTCCTTTAGAGCTACAGTGGTTAATGGTTGTCAGTATTACACGTGAACTGTAAATCGGCAGCCATTTTATTTGCTTATTTAGCAATTTGACACCATAGATGCAAAATTATGCCACCAAGTACACTGCACTGTCCTTGCAGTGCACTTGCCAAGGATTTGCTTAAGATGCCTTATTTAGGGTAAGGACTGGCCACATAAGGAGTTTAACCTTCAAAGGAAATGTGAAGCCTTATGCGCACTGCCACTGCTCAGTCATCGCTTCTCTCCCTCTCATATCATTGATTGTAGTGGTTCTGTAGAGCAACTGTTGAATGAGGGAGAGATTGTATTAATGCAACATGGTCTGACCGTCGTAGACCTAGTAGATGGTAGACCTGGTTTAAAGGACTTAAAACAGGGAGATAAGCTACAACAACAAGGGTGCAAGTTTCCTGTGTATCATGTTCAGTGACGGATTTAGGTTCGACGCCGCCCTAGGCCCAAGTTAATTCGGCGCCCTTATATAATAATAATAATAATAAGAAGAAGAATAGTAATAAGGGATTCGAATTAAATTTAGGTATTGAATTTAGGCATGAATTAAATATATATATATATATAAATTTTGTATAACAACTAAACATACAATTTAGAATAAATTGCTTTTAATTAAGAAATAAATCATATCTATCTAATTAATCGGATAAGTTTCTTGCTTTCATCCGGGCGAAAGTATGAATGACATCCTCTCACTTAACTCCTTGAACTAATTGCGTTCCAGTGCTTAATAATGCAAGTGCACTGAGCCAATCTTGCTTCATACCTGCACGTAAATGATATTTCACTCTTTTCAGGGTGGAAAATTATCTTTCTCCAGAATAACAATAGATAAATGCTATACGTGAGGAAAATTTTTCAATACCTATTTGTTAGATATTTTAAATTTTACTACTTACACTATTAATTATTTTAAAAGGAATTCTACCCTTTAAATAGTGACATCTTGAGGTTGTCAAAGCAAGAAAAAAACATTCAAATTCAGTCTTACAGATTTCGAATTTTTGCCGCCTCGAAAATTTTGCCGCCCCTAAAAATTTGCCGCCCTAGGCCCGGGCCTCGTGGGCCTAAGCCTAAATCCGTCACTCGTCATGCTCCTTGTGGACATTCATTATTGCTTCAACAAGAGACGTCACAACAACGCACTTTGGCGGATAAGGGTAGTTCGCTTTGGTACATACGGAATTGTTTCTTCAATTTAACGAGTATAGTTTTATTATTTCAGCAAGAGAAGAGAAAATGTTGTCAATCTTTGAAAGGAAAGTGCTACGAACTATTTTTGGCGGTATCAGTGACAAGGATATCGGCGAAGAAGATACAATTTTGAACTTTACAAACTTTTCAGAGATATTGACATTCTAAAATGACCGGCCCATCTCATTCTGTGTTAAACTGAACAGAATGAGATGGGCCAGCCATCTCACGAGAATGGAAAGTGATAGAGTTGCTTTGAAGGTTTTCAATGCAACCCCTTTGGGCAACGACCGAGGGGAAGACCGAAAAAGAGATGGGTCGACTGTTTAGACTCTGATTTTAATATTAAGATCAAAACTGGAGGTCCACGGCCAAGAGGAGTACAGCCTGGATGGATTTTTAAAAGAGGCCAAGGCTCACAACGGGCTGTCGAGCCAGTTATAATAAAGTTTATTATTTTTATTACTACTGTCCACACTTGTAGTGATGATTCCATTATAGAATAATCAACAATTGCCGTGAATCTCTGGTAACAAAGAAACATCCTGGACATCTCTTCCTCGAAGCCAAAGGGCCTTTCTGGATTTACTATAATCCTGCCAAGCGTAAACATGACACTTTCGGTTTGGACGGCTTTCCACTGGGCCCTCCTAGGTCTATGGACTACAGCGTTTAAGCCCCGCCCCTGTAGTAAGTTTTTCTTTCCTCTGTTTTACGTTATGTGGCACACATCAACCTGATAGGTAGAGTAAGAGGCCTCGATTTTCTTTGAAACTACCTAGAACCTGCGTGTCGCGTAAGAAAAGAATCTGGAAAACTCCCACTTGTAGATTCCACTTCATTGTTCATGCAGGATGCTTAAACAATCATAGAGTCTCGTCATTTCTGAAGGTTCGAATCCTGGCATGGATGTTTGTCAGTGGCTCGGAATCCACATTAAACTGTAGGTCCCGGTCTAATTAGCCTAAAGTGAGCACAAGATGACTGTAGAGCGACACACCAGACCAAACCTCATTTCTGAAAGCAGTGTGTACAACACACGCTGCCAACAATTCGAAATTGAGTTCTCCTTTAGATTACAGAGCATGTTGCCATTAGACCATGAATCATATATGTAAAAAAAAAAAAATCCGTAATATGTTTGTATTACTTTATTAAGTTTCGCGGCCTGAATGGCCGAGTGGCTGGCGCTCGGCACCACAGGTTTCAGATGGATGTTTGTAGCGGTTCGGAATCCACTTTAAACTATAGATCCAGGTCTAATATGGCTGTACAAGCATAGGGTGACAGCCCTACTCCGTAAAAAGAAATCATCTCTTGTTTCAAAATCTGTCAGTAGGCAGATGGCCTAGGCCAGGGGCTCGGCAACCTGCGGCTCGCGAGCCACATGCGGCTCTTTGAATGTGAAGCTGCGGCTCTTTAGTTCCATCCGCAAATATTATTTATTTTATCAAAAAAAAAAAAAAAAAAAACATTTAAAAATCGTTCTGAATCAATTAACTAGGATTAGGCAACAAGTTATGAGTTAAATTTATCCAAACTTTTTAAAACCATGCAAAAGCCAACGCTCCCATTCAATTTATTTGCTCAAATGTATGTTATTGTTTTTTTAATTTTAATTACTAGTTGCATTGTTTAGTAAAGTTTAAATTTTCTACTTGAATAACCATGCAAAGCCATCGCTCCCATTGAAATTGTTTGCTCAATTGTTTGTTATTGAAGTACAAGTTAGTGTTGTAAGTAAATGTTTAATTGTTTTCATTTTTTACTTAAATAATAAGTAATTATCTAATAATGCCATATATATATTATCAAATTTGTTGTGAAAAACACTACTAATATATGAATAAATGGATATTTTTCTTATGAATAAATATATTATTTTTTTTTTTATCAAAAAACTTTATTTATGCGAGAACTATTTATTGTTGGCAAGAAGAAAAAAAAATTTTGTGGCTCTTTAAAAACTTTGAAATTTTGTAAATTGTGATTTTGGCTCTTCCGACTCAAAGGTTGCCGACCCCTGGCCTAGGCCCACCAGGCAGCTGTTGCGCTAATGATTATTATTATTAAGTTTCGATATCTTTTGTTTTTAAACTTCCTTGCTGTGGTTTGACACTGTTTCGTTTACTCATTGCAGACTGCCGATTGGGTGCCTCGCTTCACAGACTTCGTCCCGAGTGAGATCTCAGACCACTACGATCCCAGCTTCACCCCGGTTCTGTGCTTCGTCAAAGTAAGTTGTCCATTCACTGTTCAACGTTCATGATTCACTGCGAATTCAATTGCAGTTATCCAACTAATTCAATTCATGATATTCCAAAAAAAAAAAAAAAACCGGAAAACATTTACATTTAATTTCTTTTGAACCTATTGGGTTTTTCTAGTATTCAAATAGACTAACAACGGCAGGGGTTCATTTCAATTTTGAAGAATCATTATAATCAGTAATAATAATAATCCATGATAATCATAATCAGTAATAATAATAATCCATGATAATCATAATCAGTAATAATAATCATCCATAATAATCGCAATCATGATTATTATCAGTAATAATAATAATCATTAACAGTCATAATAATAATAATCAGTTTACTCTGAAAGAAGGCACGTAATCGTCATTTGTGACAATTGCAAAAGACAGTTTCGAAGACATTTTTTCAAAGACCATTTCCTCGAGGAACGTTGAAGTGTCGGCAGTGGCTTTTCCTTTGCCAGGCTAGTAGACGAACAAATGATGGTGACGACAAAGCGCTTTGATCAGGGTTGGCCAACCCGCGGTCCACCTTGAATATTTTTTTCCGGCCCGTGAGATGTATCACATTTTTACAAAATATATTTATTTCATAATGGCCAAGGTAGTGAAAACCAATGTATTGAAAAAAAATACATTATGCGTGCAAAACTAATAACTTTCAGTGAAACAAAAATGTTTCGGTAATTTGTGCTCGTAAAAATTTTAAAAAAATAAATTATGCAGCAATGTATGACAGAAATTTAATTTCTTCGAGTTATGCTTAACGGGTCCCTCTGCACTAATTTTCCAATAGTTGCAGAATGTTTCCGAAGGTGAAAGTAATACATCACTCAATATGTCTCTGGTCTAGTTAAGAAAAATAAAGTTTTTTTTTTTTTTTTTTTTTTTTGGAAATCCGACTTTATTCGTCAACATACTTTTCTTCAAGAGTAATTCATTCATTCCAACTCTCCTCTAACTTTTCGATGCCGTTTTTGTAGATCGATTTGTCTTTACTCTCAAAACAGACCTCAGTTTCGACAATCACTTCTTCATTTGAGGCAATTTTTTCCCTGGAGAATCTTTTTGATGTCTGCCAAAAGCCAATAGTCGCTGGCGGCCAGATATGGAGAGTACGATGGGTGGGGAAGCAATTCGAAGCGTAATTCGTTCAATTGAACCATCGTTTTAATCGACTTTTGACAAGGAACCTGGTCTTGGTGAAACAGCATTTTTTTTTTTTTCTTAATTTCTTCACTCAATCAATCCAATAACGACATGTAATATTCGCTGTTAATAATTTTATCTTTTTCAAGATAGTTTACGAACAAAATACCATGTGTGTCCCAAAATATGGATGCCATAACCTTGCCTGCTCGATTTAATTCTTTTTTTAACCATAGTTTTGAAAATTTCAAAATTAGGGCCACTAAAACCTGCAAACTAATTATCATAATGTCATGAAATTTTAACACGCATCGTTTGAAGGATGCTACTATCTAGAAATCATATAGGGTATATATAGGTTTGTCAATAGCGTTGAGATATACGTGTCACACCGGAGACTTATTGAGCGACGTGCTATTTGTACAGTTTTGTAGATTCTGTAATAAGTCATCTTTGGTAAAGTAGTTGCAGTGTTTTGTATATTACAGTATTTTGGTTTGTAATAAATCCTCTAAAATCATCATTTTATTGGTCTTTTCCCTACTTATTGAGTTGGCAAGAAAATAGGTTCGGTTTTTAACCATGAAAAAAAAAGAAATTACTTTCTTGCTAACCCCATAAGGTTGCTGAGGCCTTCAAGGTGGTGGGCATCTTTTAGTAACAAATACTCACATTTTAATGCGTCTATGTCGTCCTCCAAAATTGTGAGAGGTGAAATAATGTTTTGAAACGAAACTGACGCGTATTTCGTTGCCATGTAATGTAGAAACTCCAGAAAAAACCCCAGGCTCCAGGTTCGAATCCTGGCGGTGGTATGGATGTTTCTGAGTGGTTCGGAATCCACATTAAACTGTAGGTCCCGGTCTGTTTAGCCCAAAGTGTGCACAAGATGACCGTAGAGAGACAAACAAAACCAGAAAACCATGTTAAAAAAGCTGTTGGTCGATGTGTCTCAATCTCCACCGAATCTACTCGTTTTTCGAAACAGTGATCGGCCGCAGAATATTTCACTCACTCATGAAATCGTTTTCTGATTTCTTTGGACAGAAGACCAGAGGACTGGCCACCCTGCCGAACCTCCAGGTCTACCCTCCGAAAGGCTTCTCCCACCTCTTCTTCCCCGTCTCCAAGTTCGATCCCGCGCTCTACCTGCCGCCCATGGTCGCCGTCAAGCTCACCAGGGTCCCCAGGGCGGTCAACGTCACCGTGGGTGCTCGGTGAGTGACTGCCTTTTTTCAATTCCTACTATTAATTCACGCTCTCCTATATATATATATATATCTTCTTCAAATACATGTTTGTTTTTTTAACTTTACAGTTTTTTTCAAATCTTAATCCATTCATTAAATTTAATTAATTAATTTTAGTTTTCTTTTAGATTTAAGTTGCATGTATCTACCCATAGAGGACGCCCGATGTAAGAGGAAAATTTCAACTTGAAATGAAAACCTTTCTTTTTCTTCTTTAATTCCTTCTATTAGCTCCCACTCTTCTTATATATATCTTGTTCAAATTTTCAATCGTTCATAAAATACTTTTTTTTTTTTTTGAACTTGTAGACACTGGATATAAATACAGTTTTTGCAAATATTAATTCAATCTGCAAATTTAATTCATTTTAGTTTTATAGGGAGAAAATATCTTCTATAAGATATTTAGTAGGATATAAATTTAGGAATCAATAACGTCAGTGGCGAAGGATTGCTGGAAAAAAAAAATGTCTTTTTCAGATTCATTTTCATTCTGGGTTCTAGTCTGAGTCGAGGAGGGAACAAAATGGAAAATGAAACATGTGAATGAATAAATAAATAAATATGAGTGAGTGAGTGAGAGAACTTTTCTAACTTAAAAAAAATGAATGAAAATTATTTATAAGCGACTTTCTACAATTGAATGAAAAAAAAGTAGGAATTGACTTAAATTTTTTTTTTTTATATTACTTGTTTAAATACTCAACTTTTCAGCGTTTAACATGTTTCACAGGTGAGTGAAAATGATTGAACAGGGAATTAAAATCAATCAATCGTTTTCAGTATCAGGTCAGCAAAAATAATTGAACTTAATTATGTGTGTTTACCAACCTTGCTAAATATTCTTGAGCGAAATTGCGGTCAATTCTTGAACTCGGCTATTACGTCACTGCTCACCGAGCAAAGTTCATTTCTACGGGGAAAACGGGTTACGAATAATTCAAATAACCAAATAGTCCAAGACGAAAACATTTCCGTAAAGATTCAACTCTTTGCCATTTTATGATATACGAACTTCACTGATGGAATTAAAAAATTGGGGAGTAAAGTCAGTGACTTTTTATTGAAGGTAAAAACAGTTTTTGTATTTCTCTGATTCTTCATTGGCGCAACAACCCCATGGTGGGCCAAGGCCATCTGTCTACTTGCAGATTTGTTGTTTCTTATCCCACTTCATAGACAGCAACATCTAGGCCAAGCCCACGATTGGTCTCATGGTTGAAAAGAAAGAGGGCGGCTTCTGATGGGATGGAGCACCCGTAGGTAGAAGTCTGACTTGGCTCAGTGACGCAGACTTTTTACGGGGTAGCGTTGTCAGCCCTTCGCCTATTTCCCTATAGGCTAACCTAGGCTTCAGCCTAGGGCCTCAAGATGAAGAGGGGCCTACATTCAACATGTTAGCAAAATTAGAATGACACTCTTCTAAAAACAGTAAACACTAAAACTCTGAATCAAATATAAGGAGAGATTCTACACATATGAATAGTAAATAAACATGAAAAATAATTTACAAACTTAAAAATGGGAGGTGAAAGGACCTCGTAAGTGGAATAGCCTAGGGCCTCTTTTCATCTAAATCCGGCCCTGATTCGAATCATTACAAACAGCCATGGCACTGCCGAGACTCGACACCGAAGCCTGTGGCACCGAGCGCTAGTCACTCGGCCATTCAGGCCCGTCTTATCTAGTCAGCAGGTTAACATTGTAATAGTTTCTATAAGGTTTTCTTTCATTGTGTGTCCAAGACAGCTTTTGTTAATCCTCATTGCTGAGAAAAGTCTCCCTACACTGACACGGTTTGCTGCTGAAGCAGTCACTGTCTTTGCTTACTGGTTGTATTATGGAAGGAATTATTAAAATGAAATGTTAAGGTGGCAATAATGGCTGGAAAGAAGACAAAAAATTGTTACAAAATAAACTGATTCTCTTCCCCGACCTATGATAGATAAGTTTCGTTTGGTTTGTTGCTCTACGGTTATCACTTGGTGCACACTTTAGGCTAATTAGCCCAGGACCTACACTTTCAAGTGGATTCCGAACTACTCACAAACATCCATGCCACCGCCAGGATTCGAACGTGGAGTCTTCGGTAGCAAAGGTCAGAGCGGCCATCACCGCTCCTACGCCGGGGGTTCTGATGACCGAGTGGCTGGCGCTTTGGCTCTCGGCACCACAGGGTTCAGGTCCCAGCGGTGCCATGGTGGCTCGAAATCCACTTTAAACCGTAGGTCCTAGTCTCAAATAACTGTAAGAGCGTCACAGAGCCCAATCAGACTTCTCCTCACCCACATCCTTCCCAAACTGTAAAGAGGCAACTCAGCTCTAGGCACAGGGATGTGGTGTAGTAGTGGTCCTACGCCCGACAATCATGGCCGGGACCTGCGGCTTAAAACGGATTGCGAACCACTACAAACATCCATGGCACTGCCGAGACTCGACACCGAAGCCTGTAGCACCGAGCGCTAGTCACTCGGCCACCAGGCCCCAATAATAATTATTAGAAAGAAAACAATTTTGTAAGAAAGAGACGGATTTTTAAACCGACGCCTCTTTTTGATCTGCGATAGATAAAAATCCGATATTGAAAAAACTCAACCAGCCAATATTCCGCTTTTTTCAATTCCTTAAATTAGCTCACACCCCTCCCTATATTTATCTTGTACACATTTTCAACCGTTCATAAAATACTTTTTTTATGTATCCACTCCAGTACAAATACATTTTTTTTTTTAACTTGCAGTGGATGACGCTGGATGTTAATGCAGTTTTTTCAAATATTCATTCAGTAATTAAATTTAATTCCTTAATTTAATTTTTTTTAGATTTAAGTTGCATATATCTACCAATAGATGGCACCAGATGTACGAGGAAAATTTCAACTTGAAATGAAAACCTTTCTTTTTCAATTCCTACTCTTAGCTCACACTCTCCCTCTATATATCTTGTTCAAATTTTCAATCGTTCCTAAAATACCATTTAATCATCCACTCAAGTTCAAGTACATTTTTTTTTTTTGAACTTGTAGTGGACGACATTGGATGTTAATGCAGTTTTTTCAAATATTAATTAATTCATTCATTAAATTTAATTCATTTTAGTTTTATAGGGAGAAAATATCTTCAGCAGAATATAAATGTAGAAATAAATACCGTGAGTGGCGAAGCGTAGAAAAAAATTTCTTTTTCAGATTCTTTTTTTTTTTTCATTCTGGGTTGTAGTCTGAGTCAAGGAGGGAACAAAATGGAAAATGAAACATGTGAATAAATGAGTGTGATTCATTCATTTAATTTTTTTTTTTAAGATTTAAGTTGCATATAGATGGCGCCAGATAAACTTTATAAATAATTATTCATTCATTTTTTTTTAAGAACGTTTCTGCAATAGAGTGGGAAAAAAAGTAGGAATTGACCTAAAAAAATTTTTTTTTTTTTAATTACTTTTTTTTTTGCAGCTCGTCACTCCCGATGCCTACCTGCTGTGGAACAACGGAAGGGCCGTCGTCACTTTCCGAACAGCCTGAATCATTTTGCGTCACTCATTCCGACAGTGAAGACTGAGTAATGGTACAAGAAGTCATCTTCATTTTATGCAAGAGCTTAACAGAGCTGTGGGAAAAAATATTATTGTGTGCAAAATCTTTCCAACAGTTCAGCCGAAGCATTTGCACACTGAACTTCATTTTTTTTTGTGTGTCTGAAGTTTCTTGCGGTCCTAAACCCCCCACCCTTCCTATTGTTTTTTATCATTAAATGTCATAATTCGACCACCCATTGTGTGGAAAGGTTGACGACCGTTTCAAAAGCGGGAACGGAAGAATCTATTCGTGAATAGGGGCGCCAGTCAGACATACGCGGCGCAGAATCGTTTTAAAGGAAAAAAAAAAAAAAAAAATTATTAATTTGCGTGAAATGTTTCAAAAATCGTTTGATTTTTAAAAATTAAATTTTTATTCTAATCAAGTAACCCTTCCAAAACTACCTTTCCTGCCAGTTACGCCGTTCTGCTTGAATCCGTCCGATTTGACCGCTTGTCCATGTTCCACACAATCGTGGGTCGAACTATAGATGTTTCGTTCAGTTCCTTTAATGTAAGCAATGAAGAATATTGTGTGTGTTTTGTGTTTTTTTTTTTTTTTTTTTTTAACTCAAAATTAAATTGCAATGTCCTCGATTTACGTCAATTCGAAGTCAAGTAGTTTTTGTTTTCAATCTACTTCCCCATCTACTATATTCTACGAGTACAGAACTTAAAAATTTTCTTTTAATTCAGAACTTAATTTCGTGTTTCCTCTTCAATCTCAGACATTACTTTTACTTTCTATTAATTTTTTGTGAAGAATTTTAAAAAAAATTAACTATAGATGTATGCATATATTTGTTTTGGATTTACAACGATAGATACAGATCCTTATAAATTCCATCCTTTGCTTTGAAAAAATTTCAGCTCATTCAGTACGGTAGGCGCACTTCAATCCGACAACGTTCGAAACCACGGTCATGATGGATGATCGATTTTGCCGCATCATCGAATGTCAATACAGTTTTAATGGGGAATAACAAAGAAAAATCGGTACTTACGTATTAACGATACCTTGGCGACAATTGCGCCAATAAAGAGCCAACTCGCCAACCGCAGCTGCCAGTTCTATTAGGAACAGTGACAACAAACGAATCTCTTGTTTCTCTGCATATACCACCAACCACCCACTGTTGGGGTAATACTCGACCACAATTATTTTTACGTTTAGTAAACAAACTTTCCTCAATTTCCACAATGCAATCTGATCCACCTACCTTCTTGTTTGGTTTATTCACCATATCCAAGACACATAATTCACGCATGTAATTGTTCCAATCTATAACAGTTTTATCCGATAAATCAAGTTGCTTTTCACAAAATTTAACTCCTCGCACCAG
Source organism: Caerostris extrusa (assembly GCA_021605095.1). NCBI lineage: Eukaryota > Metazoa > Arthropoda > Arachnida > Araneae > Araneidae > Caerostris > Caerostris extrusa. The sequence goes on along the minus strand of BPLR01000859.1, from coordinate 13,536 downwards.
CAGTATATGAATCTCAAAGCTGTACAAAATGGAATTCTGCTTCCCTCAAACCAGTTGTCTTTTTCAAGTCCCACACGATGAGCACACTGACTGAAATTGCATTTCAAAACTTACGTTCACCAAAATAAAGTTTCATGTCATGGGAATCGGGACATTTTCGTTGTTTTTGGTAAAATATTTCGCTCCTGAAAAATAAAATTGCATCTTGTTCTGTTTCTGGCAAAAATCCCAAATACGCATTTTTGTAGCACTACAAAATGGCGTCAAAACCCAGCAAATCTGCAGCTGTTAGATTGGCGACACTTAAAAACCGCCAAGGTATCGTTAATACGTAAGTACCGAAAATCAGTAGTTTGGTTTGGCGTTCTACGTCATTTTGTGCTAATTACATTGGGACATACAGTTTAACGTAGATTCCGAACCACTCACAAACACCCATGTCACCGCCAGGATTCGAACTTGAAACCTGTGGTACCAAAAGGCCAGAGGGCTAGCCAATTAGCCCTCAAGTCGTTAAACTAGTAGGAGAAAAAAAAAAATCTAATCGCGTACTTATTTAACGTGGTTTCATATATTCTGGAGTCCATGCAGATAATTTAAACATCCAAAAAAATATTTCATCCGTCTAGCAACTGTAGAATTAAATTTAATGGATTTCACTAAATATTCTTGAATTCATGAACCTCACAGCAGAAAATAAAAATGAATACTGATACAATGGCAATTAAAACAAGTTGTGATGAGCTGCTCTATGGTAGGAAATAATGAAATAACGCATGTGCATGCCTTACTGTTTAAAAAAAAAAAAAAAAAAAACATACCTGATTTCCAGTTGCCTCCGTGATTCGCCTCTATTCTTGAAAAAAATTATTACTCACTAAACAAAAAATTGAAGAGTTTCGCGCTACACTGAAATGAAAATTGTTGTAAATATCATTAGGCGAAAATGCGAGCAGCATTGTGTCGCCATCTGGTGGGCAACAAAAGCACGAAACAATTCGGAAGCGAACGGCTCTATCGGTGCCAGATTATTGAAAGTGCCAAACCATCGAATAGCGGATCAAAAAGCGCCTACTGTATTCTCCCCCAATCATCCTCAAAAGTGAAAATTTTTAGAATTTTGAAAGGAAAATGACCCATCTTCAAAATAACTGAGGAATGTTTAAAAGGGACGACAGTATAGAGAATTAATATTTTATTGAATGTTATTCCTATCAAATATTTTCTCTTTTATATATACTATTTAATATTCTTCTCTTTAATCCGGCATTCTTCCACGCTGGATTAAAGAGCACTTATATATTTCTCCCCAAAAGAAGTCAAAGTGATAAATTTTTAGAAATTTCAAATAGCCAATTTTTTTTTTTTTTAATTGAAGTATATTTTAGAGTTAACTGTGTAAAGAACTGAATATTTATTAAATATTCTCCTTTTTAACTGTTAAATTTTGTTTCTCTTGGATTAGGGACTGTTTTCTCGGATTTTCTTCACATTCACTTACAGCGTAACTGTGGTGTTATTAAATATATATATTTTTTTTACAGGCTAGTATTTTAAATTGAGTAATTACAATTAATAATCTCATTCTGTTCAGTTAGAATTTATAAACTAATGTAATAAAAAAATAGTTTTGAAGAACAAACTTTAAGATTATTAAATTTTAAAAAACTAATTTAAGTACCAAACATTTTTTTAAAAAACTTACAAAATCTAATTTATAAGATTTAATCTGATAAAAAGTTTAAATTGTACTTAAAAAAGTTTCATTTTTAATTGTTATATCAAAGAATTTCATAAAATGTAAATTTTGAATTCCTTTATAGATTCAATTCTTTTTGTAGATTACAATTATCAAAATATAAGCTTTAAATAATGTTAAACATATATATGTTCCTATTTATATTTATTAGGATGATTGTTTTATGGAATTCTTTCACAAAAATAGAACTAAATATATGATTATAATAACTCATTCTGATTAGTTTATATATATATTTTTGGAGAGCAACAAAATGTTAACTGTAAAATGAACCACACTACTTACATGGAAGAACTTATTTTTTTAATTCTTATAAAACATGTAACAGTGCACTGTACAAAAAAATACATATGTTAAGGCTCTAAATAAGGGAAACAGAAAACATTGTGTTGTGATTGTTATATTTATAATAAAACAAAGCATAAAATTTCAAAAACTACTTGTTTCATACTTTTTTTTTTTTCTTTAAACTGTTGTAATGACTGAATGTACACAATGCACACACTAGAAAGCTCCTATGTACACAAAAGCACTCGGCTATACACAAACACCACCGCTCTAGTGTGAGGTCAGTAAATTTGGTCATACTGGATAATTTCAGAGTTATCAAGCCTTGCCACACTTTGATGCTTTATTGAAAAAGAAATCCACCTTTTAGGCAAACAAAAATCATACAATTATCAACCTTTATAACAGAAAAATCTCAACTACCAATTTTTGTAGTATTTATATAAACTTAAGTGCACAACCTTCATTTGAAATGCTAATGAATGCATGGGATAAATTCTACTATGATGAATATTCAAATTTGTTTTTATGTGATTTAAAAAAATACATTTTCAAAATTTCCTGAAATCTCCTTTACATTTTGAATAGACGTTGAAGTTATTTATAATATAATTATACAAGACAGCAAATGGGACTTTTTATATATATATATTATTCCAAAGTGGTTTTTTTTTGTAAGCTAGTAAAATACTTATTCACAGAATTTGTTGAAGACTGGTAACAACGATACATTTCTATTTCAAGAATGTTTGAATGTGTTGCTGTGTATCATTTGTTCTATAGGCAATAAATAATTATTTTGAATGAAGAATGTGTCAAACTACTGATGGGACTATCTGAAGGTTGGTAACTTATTAGAAATTGATCAAATATTTGATTTCAAAGAAAGAAACCTAAGCTTTCATTGCCCAAATTAAGAAGTAATATGAAACATTTAAAAAGGGATTTTATATAAAGAGCACAAATTCTAATGCTGTAGTGATAATTTATAGCTTCTTAGAAATAAAACATTTTCAAAAACATATCACTTTTTATCTGCACTTTGCTTTCAATATTTTTTTTTTCCCTCAAACATCTCGGTAACATAAGTAATTTTTGAAATGTATTAAGTTACCTAAAGTAAAGACAAGCGATCTTTATAAAAATGACTTATTTTGAAATGGATAAGATCAAATGCTCCCTCCTGTCCTCATTTTTTTCTTTAAAAATTATGCTATTGATTTATATATAAAATTTAGTTTTAAAAATCTCAAATACATTATAAACAACAGCATCTTTTTATGACAAACATAAGATATAAAACTATATTTACATGTAAAATTATTTTATTGCTATGAAAATTAAAAGAAAAATGCAACAATAATGAATATAAAAAGCAAATGTACAAGCAAAGTTATCGACAAATAATAAAATACTGTATCAATTCTTATTTAAAACTAAATTAATTTTCATTAAAGTTTATATTTTAATTTTAATTAAAAATAAAAACACCATTAAAAAATAATCTTCAAAAATTTATATTGCATTTTTTATATTCAAATTTTAAAAAGTGATAAATTCAAAAAAATTATTAATAACTGGTACTTTATGATGCTGATTATTACTTGTAAAAAATATATCTAAATTTATATCATTTTGAAAAATGTATTTTTTCATTATTCTTTTCTTTTTTTACAATAATAAATGTAATACTTTTAAGGATTTCAATATAACTGTATTGAAATAAACACAAACTTTAATATATAAACTAATATTTGGCACACATGAGGGTTAAATAAAAGAAATACATATGCTCTACTTAATAGCGAGATTCGGTGTCAAATAAAATCAATAACAATCTTAATTTTCAATTAATATGTAAAGAATGTTTAATTATTATATGCATAAATTTTTATCAACTATAACAAATTTATGATTATTTAAAAAACTTAACAATATCAAATTAGCATAATCCAAAAAAAAACAACATACCAGGTATAACATAGCATTTTACTTTTAAATATATATATATAGCCTGATAAAATATTTTGATTAATAATAAAAATACTATAAATTAAAATGATTATTTTAATTTCATAGCAGATATGTTTTTTTTTTAAATTTGGGAACATAAAATACCATGGAAATAAAGAAAAAAAATGCTGCCATTAAAAATAAATTAAATCAATTACCTTACTAGCTTTTAAATGCCAGGTAATGTTTATTGAAAATAAAATAGCTTTTATAAAAATTGCAATCATTCTGTTGTTAATGGGACAATTTATGTTATTCCTCATTTTTCAATTACAGTTAGAAAGCAGTGTTGGTTTGTAAGTAACTCTCAAATATATAGTTAGAAAAAAAAAAATTTAACACCAAAGTACACAGATTCTATCAAGCGTCCCCAAATTCAATATGAAGCATATGAAAGAAACCAAAAAAACATTTACATGTTATTAAAAGAGTGATAAAACAATACTTAAATCAATTTAAGCATTTTATTTTGATTTCAGAAATAGGCAAATGCAAAATATGTTCTACATTTATGGTTTTCTTTCCTTTTTTTTGATATTTTAATACTCAGGAATTTAAAAAAAGTTCACAAATACAGGCTAATCGAAAGAGTATGTATTATGTACTAATTGTTTTTATCCATATCATGACAGTAGTTAATAAATTATTCTTTTATTAAAATATCAACTAATCTAAATTAGGTTTATGTTGACAAAAAAAAAAGTTGTAAAATAAATTTAGCAAAGAGCTTTACTTTTTGAAAACGAGAAAGGGGACCTTTGGAGATTGATAAATTATAAATATTATCAAATAAAAAACACTTGAAATGGGTGACCAATTTAAATTTACAGTTTGTGTCAGTGAATACCTATTTTATAGTCTATGACAGCAAGAATATTTAAAACTGGGAGGCTGAAGAGGCTAAGCTAATCAGAAGCCTATTTATCTGGTTATCCGGTATGTTCTTGCATAACTTTCAAGTTGAGTTTTCTCAGCATTTCAAAGCAATGTTTAGCCAATATATATCAAATCGTATATGTATTTGGAAAGCTTAGTTTCAATGTGAATAGCAACAAAAAATTTTTATTCTCTGACTAGTCTTCAGTTCTCAGTGTGCATCCAGATTTTAAAAAAAAGAATAATAACCCCTTTTTCAAAAGCATCATCTGACTTCATTAGCTCAAAGGATTTGCTCAGAACCACTGAAACTGGCTTGATATATACACATAGTTCAAATCACACCTCAGTAGGAGTGGCGCAAATATCACAAGGAAGACTCCAACAGAACAAATCAATAGCATCAGGCGTGGATCGCTATTTATTCATTGGCAAGCGCATATGCACTTTCAAACTAGATACTCAGCGACATCACATAAATGATTATTATTACATGAGAATCAGTTAAAACATGAAATACCTTCCACAAATATATATGCGAGAAATTTATAAGAGACTACTGATTTTTATTTAAAAAAAAGGAAGAAAAATTTTTGATCATCAAAAATTTGTTAAAGAAAATAATTAGATTTTAAGACTAAATGATAAAAATTAATAACATATAAATGGATATCTATCATAAATGTTTGGAATGATATTCAATAGACACTAACCTAAAACAAATGTATATATATATATAACATATTGTCCATAATTGCAGCCAACTCTGTTTTCCTGTTATATATTTTGTTGAATCGCAGGACCCAGTGTTTATAGGTCGGGCACTACTCTGATGTCATTGGTCTCCACGAAGAGGCAGAGCTATCAAACAGAAAAATCTGAAGTCTGTCATGCTTGGTCCGCACCAGGTTGCAGTAGACTACTAACATCCCATAGCTGAAACAACACAAGAGCCAACTTCAAACATCAATGTTAGAGAATATTCAATTTTTACAAAGGGAAAAAAAGAAGAGAAACAGGCTTGAAATGTTAAACATTTATTAATTAAAAATCCTTTTTTTTTTTCCCAGCTCATATAAATTATGGAAGGAAGTAATTCAAAATAAATAATAGCTATTTATAAGCTAAAAATTTATTATCAGGACAATAACAAAATGGAATCACTTATTATAAAAGTTTTTAAATAAAAATAAAATAAAATTGATAGATTAACATACTATACGATCTAAATGTTTAGTTTATTCCCACCCATCTTCAATACTATGAAAATATAGAATTTTAATTAATAAAGTATTGTATAACTTTTATGATAATTTTTAAAAATTGATTTTATAATAATATTAATTAATAAGAAATAAATAGTTCACTATCAAAAATAAATTTTTCTAAATAAATTCTAGGACTTTTAAAACTTAAATTAATTACAAAAGTATATAACACAACAAAAAAAAGTTATATTTTTAATTAATGTAAAAGAAGATAAGCTTTATAGTGCTATTAAATAAAAAAAGCAGAATTATTCAAACAATTTTGAATTTTTTTGGCCAAATTAAAATCATTAAAATATGCTATTTAAATGCATGAAAAAAAACTAACTGTAAGTTATAAGATATGGATGTTTAATCTATATACATATATAAAAAGTCAAGAAAAGTAAAGGAAAAAAAAAGGAACTGCATAATGTCTTTTATTTAATAAAATGAAATTATGTTAAAAAGTAAGACACCTTTTTTGCTATATATAAATCAACATATCAAATTAAAATTAAATATTATTTGAAAAAAACATTCCTTTTTTTTTAACAATTTTATACTTATTTGTAAATTATAGTATTCAATTTATAATATTTCCATAGTTATGCAAATATGTTAACTACGTCGAAATTGAATTAAAAATATATTCTCCTTTCTCAGCCACAAACATCAACATCAAACCAGTAGATTTTTTGTTTCAGTGACAACACAAAAAAATCAGCAATATAAGCAATTTTGAGCTAAATTTACTCACATTCATAAAAGAAATTATTTATTTCATTAGAATTCAAATTTTTTTTTATAAATTTAAAATAAAAACGCCACAATGTTTAGCGATTATACATTAACTGAAATATATATTTTTTGCAAGATTAGTGGATTTCCATAGCTGAATCCTGTAATTTAGCTTTAGCAGTGTTCCTAAAAATTCTCGACTTATACATGTGGATATATATATGTAAGAATTCTTGTAAAAGTATACAAATTAGAAATCCATTTGCCTTAAGTTAATTGTTTTATCTTTACAAAATTAAGTATATAAAATTACATATAAGGGTATTTCCACAAATGGAGAATAGAAGACTATTTTCCATTTGAGATGTAAGGAAAAAAAATTAGATCGACAGAACAACAGGCAATGATAGGCCTTTTTCCATGATGTTGTCTACGTAAAGAATTGAATACAAGAACAATAGCTGAAACAAATCACTAATAATTACATTGCCCAAATTTCAACTCAAATGGACAGCATAGCATTATCATTAAGTTTCAACTGCAAAACATCCTAAAAAGTGTAAAAAAAAGGTTTGCTGTGCTATTCTAATGCTACTTATTAAACACAATTATTAGCCTTTTACTGTAGCAATTTGTTTGATTATATAGGTAAAAACAAAACTAAAAGGAATTCAAATAATTATGAGCATAGATCACCTTAATTATTTTATCAGCTCCGACTGTAAGTAAATGTGATCGAGTTTCATCTAAATCCATATGAATAATGCTGTGACGTGCATCGTGAAATGAAGCTAAAGAGACTCGGCTGAAATTATTGAAAAAGAAATCCATTAAAAATTTTCCTTTAAAATAAAAAACATTTCAAAAAATTATATTAAAGTTTATTCTACCTCTTCTATTTTTATTCTTATTATTTTTAACATGCATATAATCAATTAATGGAAATTTTCTTATGTCAGACACTATAATTAAATGCAAAAATGATTGTTTTTAACTGAGTCTAAAGTAGAATGAATTTATTTTCCTATCCTTAATTGAGATGTAATAAAGTGCTTTTTAAATACATGAAAGTATTAAACACATTTCAATATTTTTTACAAAAAAAAAAAAGAGATTGTGTACTAAATTTATCAAATATAATTTTACTAAACGAAAAATAAATACCACTCAGGAAGTATAATAATTATAAATTAATTTTAGAATTCTAAACTAATAAAATGATAACAGAAGCAAAAAATATATACATATATTGTTATTACAAAGGAAAACAAATCAGAATTTATAAAAAATCTTTTTTATAGAGTTGAAAAGCAAAAAAATATTTTTTTTTTTGTAAGAAACTGCAAAAGTAAGATTTAATAAGGCAGAAGATTAGTTTAACAAAAGATATGTAGTTAAATGTATAAGAAAATAATTGAGATTTGAAAAATGTAAGAGAAGACAATTAAAATATCAACATTTTTTTGTCAATCTTATAAATACTTTAAATTATTTTTAAATACTATTTTTTGATCAAAAAATATTAGAAATTATTTAAGTTATTGTCCACAAAATCAAATAGGTTCAGATATCAGCATTAATAAATCAGTTCTGGAATTTTATTTTTAGTTTAATAGTTTATTTTGTAATTCTTGATTTTTGGCACATTCTACAGATTCATGTGCAATCAAAATTTGAAAAATAATACATACTTTAAAAATAAATAAAATTAAAACAGACATTTACAAATAAAATTATTTTTAATACATTGAACTTTTAATTCGACTTGCAACAAAAATTGCAAACCGCTCAGTAGAAAATTTAAAAGAGAAAAATTTTTAATAGTTGATACATTTTTACTTGGAAAAGACTAAAATTTACTCAATTTTAGCTAGAATAAGATTTTTAACATGATTATTTGCTTATAATAATAAGATTGCCATACATACATAACACATGAGCCTCAAATTGATATAACTAGATTTCAAATAAATTATTTTAAGTAAGATATTATAAAGTTTATACAAAATAAATGCTATTAATTAGTTTTACAAAGCAATTACAAATACATAGCAAGGGATAAACTCTTTTTCCAGTTCAATATAACTAAATCAATTTTTAAATACTTAAAATATGAAATTTTTGTTAGATGTGTATGTTAATCATATAATAATCACTTAATAAAAGCTTAAGTAGCATCTTAACAGTTAAAAATTAATCTGGTGTGGATTAAATTGTGAGAAATATTACACATCATGCCCACTTGGTCTTCTTCACCATTAAGGAATTCAGTGTAAATTTGGCAATCTGCAGCATTTTTGCTATTATTCCATTATGAAGGCTGAAATGCTTTTTAGAAAAAAATATAGATAAATATGCTGATAAAAATCAAATGAGTTACTCACTCTGCATGTTATGACAGTATGGCACTCATCACACACTCTCACGTCAAACTCGTAACCCATAATGGGGATTTTGCTTTGATTCAGCTGCATTTATCACACTGCTTTGCCCACATCTTGACGAAGTGATGCTTCATGAAAAAAAAAAAATAACAACAAGTGAATACTGAATTGTATAATGTAATCTGGGGCAGTTTAGATGAAAAAGGCCCTAGGCCCCATTCCACTTATGAGGCCCTTTCACCTCCCATTTTAAGTTGTAAATGAGCATGGGAGAAGGATGAATAAATACATCACATTACCACCAATGACTATACTATCAACAATTAAAATCGAAATATTTTATGATCAGATGGGTTCTTTAGTCTTTTTTATCAAATGTGGCACAAAAAAAAGATCAAAGAACACTTATTTGGTTTAATTATAAGCACTATACATGAAGGCTTTGCTTGTAACAATAACTCATCAAACATAATACACAACCTTTACACAAAACAAAATTCAAATAATAAATAATAATTTTTAATAAATAATATATGATAATATTTAAATAAATTTCAAAATAATGTCAATATTTGCCACAGCAATCACTTCTATACTTTGGTGCAATCTAAATATATTCAACACCCAATGAGCCGAAAAGCGTTGATCTTAACAGATACATTTTATGTTATTAATCATAGGTGTACAATTTCTCCTTATTTTCGATTTAGTGTTTTAGTATTTATTTTTAGAATAGTGTAATTGTAATTTGCTAACAATTTGAATGTAGGCCCCTCTTGATCTTGAGGCCCTAGGCTGAAGCCTAGTTAACCTATAGGAAAATCTGGCCCTGAATGTAATAAAATCACAACAATTAAATTTCATACATTTCATAAATCTATTGTTGAATTCATCCATTAGGACCCATGAATTTTCTACTCTGGCAACATTTTACAGCAGTATTTGTGTGTGGAAAATATATTTATTTACCACACGCAATATAAGGATGTCTATTGTCTGATTTTTCAATATTATTTGCTTAAAATAATAAAATTATATACATACATTGGTGACCTCAGTTGAAACTGCACTCATCACCAAAGGCTATGTACATTTTCAAAACGTTTTGTAAATTTTTTAAATTACTTTGCAGATCTGGTCATGAGATGTGCTCGTCAGCTTTTATAATTTTTGCATTAAAAATTAAAGCAGATTTTATATTTAATGTACATACATAATCAAGAGAAGGAATTGCCCAAAATATTACCTACTCCAGATTCTCAGGTCATTTATACTGACTCCCAATTCTCTATGATAATTTTATGTACTGTGATCTTCCACAAATGAATTTAAATTTTTTATTTTTTTTTTCAATGAAATCAATGACTTATTGAACTCATATTAGCAAAACCAGTTTTCATAGAAAGTATGCTTTTACAATTTTAATGGTGTGGTATGTACTCAATTAAAAGACAACCTGGTCTTCCTAGAATTAAGCACAAAAAATATATACATCCTATAAAATGCTGGTTTAAATAATAAATAACAAAGTATATATAATTAAAATAATATAAAAATTTTAAAACCAAGATGTACTAACATACATTAAATTTTATTTGTTCTAATAATAGAATAGTTTATGCAAGATATCTTTCATTGTGGGGATCAAGATAGCTTTTTATAAGCATCAGAGGTGAGGAGTAAGTCTCTCAACACTTATCTTGCTTTGCCATTAAAGTAGTCACTGTTTATTTGCTAGTGTTGTATTATTCAAATATACAATTTTTAATATTAATTTTAGAATTCTAGAAAAAGGGTTATATAAGAGTCAGAAGTTGAATTGTTAAACTGAGTCATGACTTTGGCTTCTTCAAAACTACTCGACTCCCTACTTGTACTAATGAAATATATAGCATACCTTATATACTATACAAATAGCATTTTAAATATAAAAGTAATGAAAAATTTGTAACCACATAAGTGATGATTGCAACTCTATTTCATTCATTTAAAAATATTAAAAGTTAAAACATGCTTTTCTTTCAATGATAAAATATAATCTAGTGAATAAAATTGCAAACAAAAAAATATTTAATAAAGTCAAGATTTCTAAATGGAGAAATATGTAATTAAAAAAGTATCCTATTTAATATGCAGTTTTATAAATTTATTTTAAATATCAAATACATCATATGCATTTTAAAACAATCCTATAGAAAAAAACACTAGTTAGTTTACAAATGTAAAAATTTTATAATAGAAACTACTTAAACAAAACTTTTTTTTCAATTCAGTTTTTAAGCAAAAAGCAGTTTATTTAAAATTCAGCATTCAAAGGTTAAAATAATTTAACAAACAAAAATCAAATGGTCATTCATCTAATAAAACCTAGGAGAAAATGTCTTTTATAATAAAAATTAAAATATTTGACAGTTAAAACAGCCTAATTATATTGAAATAATTATCTTAAATATTCACATTGATATTTTAAAAAAGTAATTATATTAACTATTTATTAAAATGTGAGGTAATAAGATCAGTTGCCTCTTGAGTATTGGTAATGTTCACTTTGAAAACTTACTAAATTCTTTTTAAAAAATAATTTTAATTACCAATTCCATTTCTGAAAATTATTTATCTCATTCTTTTGTCAATCAATTTTGATTTGACATATCAATGATGCACATGCACAATTCACCAATAAGCCATTCTATAAGATTTTAGCTATGTATACAGCATATAATCAACAATGACAGCGAGATACTGATGCACAGGATTAAGATTTTAAAAATATTTGACTAAGTAACTTTAATTGCATTTCAAGTGAATAAAAAAAAAAAAGTTGGAAAGGCTGTTCAAAAAATTTATGAAGAAAAGGATACAAAAGAAATATAATCATTGCTAACATTACATATATAGACATAATTTTGCTAATATTAGAAGAGGATAATATGCCACAGAAAATTACACCTATTTATTCCTTTGTTTCAAATTTGAGAAAGGCTCGCATTAAATTTTCTAAAAAGGATTATTCATTACAATAATAGATGTTTAACATTTTCATACAATATTTTTAATATATCGACTAAAAGTGATCAAATTCCTCGATTTATCCAAAAGCTAACCATTGTGAAACCACGACAAAAATGTTTTATTGCATTTAATGAGAAAATTAAGTAATGTTAGTCAAAATATATGTTTATCCATAGAAAATACATTTTGCTTTATGTGAAAATAATCATAAAAGCACATAAATAAATGATAAACGAGATAAATTCCACTTTCTGGGAGTACTCTTTTGTTTATTTTCTTAATCCAGTTGAAATTTCTTCTTCATTAATCAACTAGTAAGCTCTACTGCTGACTTTCGTCTTTCTTACCAAGCAGTCATCTTTTCTAAACAAATATTTCTTTTCAGTAATGTTAAAATAGAATTAAAGAGATTAAAATTTGTATATATATATATAGGTCTAAAATGAGGATAAAAAATAGATTTAGAAATAACAGATAAAGAAATATAACCAACAAACAGAATATATAACAGATAACAAAGATAAAATATGCATACCAATACAATTTAATACATTTCAGTCATTAGAGATGAAACTAAAAAAATAAAGGATTTGCATAGATTTTTTAATAGCTAAAAAGAAATACCTGACGTATGCCAATTGTCTTTTGATCGACCATAGCTTTTGTCATATTCCAGAAGAAGGCTTTGTACATCGATTGACAATAATCACTATCTGCCCATTCAGGTGTCTATTGAAAGGAACAAAATTTGTTTAATTGAAATTACATGATTTTTTATTATTTATCTTCTAATTGTTCAACACAAATAATTATTTATTTTATTGCCATCTTTTACATATTATCCTGAAAGAGTTTATATTTTATAGGACACCTGATTGTCCAATGCTACAGAACCATACAGAAAACAGCCACAGAGAGGCATACCTAACAAATGCATTTTCTAACTATCACAAATGTAAAAAATAAAAATCCAAATATCAGGATCTAAATACAAGGTGTACAAAAAGAATTAAATTAAATGGGGCTATTTATTAAACTTATTTATTATAATTTTTGATAAAATATTTTAAATTAATGTCCAGTTATATGAATGGCTTTTTTTTTATTTTATTTGTTTATCTCAAACATAAAAATTAAAAATGGATGAATCAAAAAACATTTTGCAGCTTATTGAATTTTTTGTATGTTCATTTTCGTAAGAGCAGCAATACGTAAC
>BPLR01000858.1:0-16704 GCA_021605095.1 Caerostris extrusa | reverse complement strand
GAGTAGATAAGTGGACAAAATAAGTCCATCAAGTACACAAAATGCAACCAACTTGTATCTTGCATTTGGGCCAGATGGCTGAATGGCTGGAGCTCGGTACCACAGGTTTCGGGTTCGAATCCGGCGGTGCCATGGGTGTTTGTAGTGGTTCGGAATCCACTTTAAACCGTAGGTCCCGGTCCTAATAGGAGCGTTGCGGGAGCATTGTTACTCCGCGTCCGTTACCAAAACAAACATCCATGGCACCACCGGGACTCACACCCAAAGCCTATGGCGCCGAGCGCTAGCCACTCTGCCATCTGGCCCCGTATAACCAACATAAAATCAAAGATATCCCTAATTATTTCTCAAGGAAATATGCTTTACAACAAAACCAGAACATCCAAATTCCAAGCGACACGAATGGCTCATGTTCTGAAAAATAGTTTTTATTTGTGTTCAGAGTTGAATTTTTATTGTTAAGCAATCTAATATTCACTCAATAATAATTCTCTCTATTCTAATAATAATCTTCTATTCTAATAATAATTCTCTTTATGTCAAGTTTATTTCAGTAAACTAATCTTTTCCGAAATTCCTTAAAGCTGACTTGGAAACTGCTGAAATCCTATATATTACAAAGAAGGTAAAAAATAATTATTTTGCCCCTCTTATTTTTATAGGTGCGTGTATGTATTTTTTCTTCAATTCCTTCTATTAGCTCACACTCTCCCTATATATATCTTGTTCAAATTTTCAATCGTCCAGGAAATACTCTTTATCCATCCACTCAAGTTCAAATACATTTTTTTTTAACTTGTAGTGGATGACACTTAATAGAGTTAGTTAATACAGTTTTTTTTCAAATATTAATTCAGTAATTTAATTTTAATTAATTAATTTTAGATTTAAGTTGCATATATCTACCCATAGATGGCGCCAGATAAACTTAAAATAATAAATGAAAATTATTTATAAAGGACTTTCTGCAATAGAGTGGAAAAAAAGCAGGAATTGACATTTAAAACTTTTTTTTTTTATATATTACTTGTTTATATCTAAGATTGAATTTAAAGATGTATTCAGGTTTCAAACACAAGCTTTTCGAACGCAATTTGATTTTTTTTTTTTTTTTTTTTTTTTTTACAATTTTTATTGTCTTTAAAATGAAACAGGAATTTGAAAATAAATATCCTTTTATCGATTTGTATTTTTGAAAAGGGGTTATTTCAGCATTATGCACGAAAAATAGCTTTGTAGTTAAAATCCTTAGAGGTAAAATTAGATCGAAGTTTTATTACAAAAAATCTATTTGAAAAATTTAAATTGGATCCTATAAATATTTAATAATGGAATCCATATTATGATTTAACTAATTTCATGGCTCAGTGGTAACGTGTGCCGCTGGTGAGCATTAGAACTGAGGTTCAATGATCTGACGGTGTTATTGTAAACACTGTTTCAAAAACCAAGAAATTCGACGGCTTTTTGCAATGTTCAGCATCTTGCCTCATGAGTCAGATTAATTGTTGGAAGTTTTCTGGGTTTTCTCCCACACGATACCCAAATAAGTTGTAGTTTTCCCTGAAAGTCCACATTCATTATTAATATTATACTGAAAAAAATTAAATTCCAAATAGATAACTAATAA
The DNA here is from genome assembly GCA_021605095.1 of Caerostris extrusa. Classification (NCBI taxonomy): domain Eukaryota; kingdom Metazoa; phylum Arthropoda; class Arachnida; order Araneae; family Araneidae; genus Caerostris; species Caerostris extrusa. Next base: position 15,074 of record BPLR01000858.1, on the reverse strand, counting down.
TCATTTAAATTTTACTAAAAAATGGATTTTTTTTCCGACAAATATATTAATTATCTAATATTATTTATATCGCTCCAAGATATTAAATATTGAACAAATATATTTTTACTATTTAAAAAAAAATGTACTGGAGTATAACATAATTTATCCTTGATGGTCAAACGCGGTCTCTCTAATAAAAGATTTGATACATACTTCATAATTTAAGCTCATGTCTCATTTGAAACCACGTATAAATTTTAAAAGTACTGCTCTTAATATCTTTTCAATATATAATTAAAGATATCCCTAATTATTTCTCAAGGAAATATGCTTTACAGCAAAACCAGAACATCCAAATTCCAAGCGACACGAATGGCTCATGTTCTGAATAATAGTTTTAATTTGTGTTCAGAATTCAATTTGTATTATCATGCACTCCTAATACTCTCTTTATACCAAGTTTATTTCAGTAAACTTATCTTTCCCGAAATTCCTGAAAGCTGACTACCGAAATCCAACATATTACAAAGATGTGAAAAAAAGAATCCTTTAACCCTCTTATTTTTATAGGTTGGTGCATTTTTTTTTTTTTTATATATCTAAGATTGAATTCAACAATTCAATTGGTTTCAAACATAAGTTTTTCGAATGCGATTTGATTTTTTTTTTTAATTTTTCATGTCTTGAAAATGAAACAGGAATTCGAAGATCCTTTTATCGATTTGTATTTTTGAAAAGGGGCTATTTCAGTAATGTGTACGAATAATGGATTTGTGGTTAAGATGTTTTGTGCTAATATTATATTGATTCTGTTTGAAAAATTTAGATTTGATCAGTTAAATATTTAATAGTGGAATCCATATTATGATTTAACTGACTTCATAAGAATAAGATGGTTCAAAATTATGTAATGATATTGAGAATATATATAGAGTAGAACCTCTTTAAGTCGAACCTCGATAAGTCGAAAACCTCCACAACTCGAAAAATGTTTTGTTCCCTTCCCTTCAAGCCCCCATGACTCAAAATTTCAACCCTCTATAAGTCGAAATGATGAGTCAATCCCCACAAGCCGTTTTGGTATCTATTTTCCCTCCGTAACTCGAAAAAAAATTGGACCTCTGTATCTCGAACATTAGCAATGTTTGATTTTACAAACCAATCATTTGAAACTATTTACCTTTATAGCTCGAAGAAAAATAATTTACCGACTTTAAGGATTTTCCGACAATCAACGTCATTGTTTCTTAAAAAACAATGTACACTGAAGTGACAAAAGTCATGGGATAGTAATATGCAAATTTTCAGATGGCAGTAGCATCGCGTAGAACAAGTATAAATGCGCAGTGCTTTCGCAGAGCTTTCATTTCTGTTCAAGTTATTCATGTGAAGAGGTTTTGACGTGATGATGACCGCACGACGGGAATTAACAGACTTTGAACGCGGAATGTTAGTTGGAGCTAGACGCATGGGTCATGCCATTTCGGAAATCGTTAGGGAATTCAACATTCCCAGATCCACAGTGTCAAGAGTGTACCGAGAGTATGACATTTCAGGCAAAACATCCCACCATGGACCAGCGCAGTGGTCGACCGCCTGCACTTAACGACAGAGACCGGCGACGTCTGCAAAGAGTCGTAAATTCTAACAGACAAGCAACACTGCGTCAAATAACTGCAGAAATCAATGTGGGACGTACAAGGGACTTGTCTGTTAGAACTGTGCGGAGAAATTTGGCTTTCTGGGCTATTCTAGCAGAAGACCGACTGGAGTGCCTTTACTGACAGAACGACATCGCTTGCAGCGACTCTCGTGGGCACGTGAGCATATCGGTTGGTCCCTAGATGAATGGAAAACCATGGCCTGGTCCGATGAGTCACGATTTCAGTTGGTAAGAGCTGATGGTAGGGTTCGAGTGTGGCGCATACCCCACGAAGCCATGGACCCAAACTGTCAGCAAGGCACTGTTCAAGCTGGTGGTGGCTCCGTGATGGTGTGGGCTGTTTTTTCATGGAATGGACTTGGTCCTCTGCGACTGGACCGAATATTGACTGGAAATGCTTATGTTCAGCTACTTGGAGATCATTTGCAGCCATTCCTGGACTTCATGTACACAAACAACGATGGGAATTTTTATGGATGACAATGCGCCATGTCACCGGGCCACAACTGTTCGCGATTGGTTTGAAGAACATTCTGGACAATTCCAACGAATGATCTGGCCACCTAGATCGCCCGACATGCATCCCATCGAGCATTTATGGGACATCATCGAGAGGTCTGTTCTTGCCCAAAAATCCTGCACCATCAACGCTTTCACAATTATGGACGTCTATCGAGACAGCATGGCTCAATATTCCTGCAGAAGACTTCCAACGACTTGTTGAGTCCATGCCACGTCGAGTTGCTGCACTTCGCCGGGCGAAAGGAGAACTATATTAGGGTATCCCATGACTTTTGTCACTTCATTGTATAAGTATAGAGGTATCCCGTGACTTTGTCAATAATAATAGTTGTAATAATTGTAAATAATAATAAATTGTAATTGTAATAATTTAATAGAATTGTATAAAAATCCAATTCTATGAAATATTCTTATCATTGCTATTAATTTTAATATTTTAAATTTAATTGAGAAAACTTTTTAAATGTTTATTGCCTGACATTTTATGTATTTATTTTGTGTCAAAATTTATATTAATAAAATATTTATTTTAAATGAAAAAATGTTAAACGTTATGACTTCCGTAGTAAAAAAAAAAAAGAAATGTAAAAATATTATGACTTCCGTAGTAAAAATTTATTGTTTAGTAGATAAACTATTTAAATGGATAATTAAAGGCATGTTTTATAAATAAATTACATAATTTAACTTCTAAAATTTTTGTAATAAAAGACATTTGAATTAAGTAATCATAAGTAAAGTAATTTGAGAATGTAATTTAAATAAGTTCAATAAAAAGATATTTACGATTTTAAGTAATAATGCTTTTAAATATTATGTCGTTAAATTGGAATGCAATTATTTATATGAGTCGATTTCTGTATTTATAAAGAACTACTGATTGCTATTTGTAGTGATTAGAACTGTTACGTCGAAACCCATACCCCCTGCTTAGGGGAGGTCAATGCCCTATGTCCAGAAAAACATCCTGTCTGTGGGGGTGTCTGGCAGGGGGGTGAGCTGACGGGAGAGAGAATGTAAGAAGGGAGTTGAACTTCTGCAACCAAAGAGAAAAGGTTGTGTGAGCAGTGCATCTTCGAGCTTGATGGCTGCATAAACTAAATGAGTTGAACTTCTGCAACCAAAGAGAAAGGTTGTGTTAGCAGTGCATCTTCGAGCTTGATGGGTGCATAAACTAAAGGAGTTGAACAACTACGACCAACGAGAATGGTCGTGTGGCAGTGCATCTTCGAGCTTGATGGCTGCATAAGTAAAAGAGTTCAATAAGTGTAACCAACGAGAAAGGTTGTGTGTGGCAGTCTATCTTTGAGCTTGATGGTTGCCTAAATAAAGGAGATTAAATTTATACAGTCCATTCTTTTCTTCGTGTCTGTGACGAAGATTACTTGAGTTTATTTTTGTGACTGAGCTATCGAACATTTTGGTCCAGTCTCCCGGAGACGGATTAGTTGAGCATTGAGATAGAGTGATCCATTGGATTTCCACGAATCGTTGGCTGCATTCTACCATGAGTTCGGTAGGTGAAGTTTAATAATTCTAATGTGTTGGACATTTAGCTTGATTTAGTATATAATGTTGAATTAAAGTGTTTAGTTTAATAGGTTTGGTTAAGCTTTGGTGTGCCATTATTTAGTGGAATTAAGTGAATAAACAATGTCTGTTACTTTAAACCTAAAGAAGGATGAGCTAAAAGAGGTAGCGGAAGAGATGGACTTAACCATTCCAGTCAATGCTAGAAAATCGATTTGATCAACCTAATCAAATCATGTCTATAGAAGCAGGATTGAAATAGTGCGCAATATTGTGGATGATGTTTTTAGAAGAAAGGAGGGAAAAGAAACGGGAAAGTGAAAGAAAATTAGAATTAGAGAAAGAAAAATTCGAGAGGGACAAACGAGAAAGTGAAAGAAAATTAGAATTAGAGAAAGAAAAATTCGAGAGGGACAAACGAGAAAGTGAAATTAAATTAGAATTACTGAAAGAAAAATTCGAGAGAGACAAACGAGAAAGTGAAATTAAATTAGAGATAGAGAAAATAATTGAGGAAAAAGTACCAGATGCTACTCATGCAACTCATCATGGCGTTTACTGGCCTGAGAAATTACGAGTATTTGATTGTTCCTCAAAGACCATGAATGGAGCTACCATCAATAGTTCAAAGATAAGAGTGGACCCATCCCGAGGTGATGGAGTTAAACGAGGAGACCGTGGTGAAGGAGACATCCGTGGCAGTAAAGATGGTGGCTATTCCAGTGGAGATAAACGAGGAGACTGTGGAGGAGGAGAATACCGTGGAGTCAGAATTTTCACTATTACCTGTTAATTCCAATTTCGCAAACCCTTCTACTGGCCAAGTATTTCTCAATGGAAAATCAACTTTATCTGTGGATAGTCCACAATGTTCTCTATTTACATTTCCTGTGGTGCTGCACCCAGACACCACAAAGCCAAACACAGTATTCTGAAGAATAAGATTTGAATTTTCTATATCACTCTCCTCAACATCATTTTCTTTCACAGAAGTACGTGGTTGATTAGAAATCATAGGCTTTACAGGTAATGCAGGCTTAGAAGGAACTACAGGTTTTACACTGCGAGACTCAATAGATTTAGGTTTCTCTTTACTTGCTTCTAATACAGATGATGTTGTTGAAGGAATATGAGAGGTTCGAGTTTGGTGGCGAGAAGTGTTGCTGTTTGAATCACTTGACTTCTTGGATTCGTTCAAATTCTCTTTTGTACTGACTTTGTTAGAAACACCTTTTCTGGAACATTGTCAGTTTTTGCACTGTTTTGCTGTGCAGAAGTATTTGACGCAAAAATAACTTGAATTATAAACATTGGAAAATGGTCGGGGAGTAAGATTACACGTTTGATGTTGGCTTCACAACTGATAATGAAGTAACATTTTTCTTATTAGAAGTTGAAGAATCTAAACTATTGGGCCATGACTCATCTTCAGTTGAGGAAGACAACGAGTCATCACTCACTCCTTTATTATAGCTAATTTGGGAAGTTTTAGCTGAATCCTTTTCCATTTTGAAAGTTCCAACTCTTTTTCAAGTTTGGCCAAATGAATTCATTTGGAGGTGGTGGAGTCTACAGTTCAAGCTACAGGAGCCGTTCAACTATGGGGCCGTCGAAGAAACAGAGGTGGCTGGTAAGGGGAATATGCCCTGAACGGCAAATGCCATTGCCGAACCTCAACTGTTCGTGTGAGAGTATAACATCTGTTACAGTTGGTGTTTAATATGCTTCAATGGTCTTTAGCGTTTAATTTTGAGAATTCATCAACTACTTTTGTGAATGTGCCTTGAAGCTTAAGACATCTAAGTAGTTTATTGCAGTGATTCGAAATCAAGTGATTAAAAGACTTTCGTGCTCATCAGAGTTGCTACAATTCATCGATTGTCATCTGATTTCCAGTGATACCACATTAGGTGAGACCAGAGTTCCCGGCTGGACAAAAATATCCTGATCAACCGATCCAGATCCTTGATAAACAGGACGAGAACTTTTCTGAACTGAGTGATCCAGTGTTGGTGAGAGCAAATTGTTTATGAAACAAGTGACTGAAATTTCATGAACTATTTATTGCGTTTAAGTAATAATTATATAAAAGTTTAAGTATTTAAGCTACATATTTAGATTTCTTAAAAATACCAGGTGTTTGTCATTTAAATTAAATTATTCAATTGATAATTTATTTATATTGATAATTTATATATATTATTATTGCTTAGTTATTCATGCATGATAGAAATTAATATTGCTGAGATATTTCTAGTAAAATCTATTCAACAAGAAAAGTTTTCAAAAGTCTATTGAAAGATAAGAAACTTATGTCGAAATGTAAATTAAAATCTTTAAATCCCCTTTTTGATTTAGATGGAATCTTAAGAGTAGGTGGACGTTTGAGTAATGCGGAATGTAGTTGTGATAAAATACACCGTATAATTTTGTCTAAAAATCATGCATTTACTGAGATGTTGATTTCTTATTGCCATATAAAATAATTCATATAGGATTATCTGCTCTTTTGTGTCATGCACGTGAGAAATTCTGCTGTATAGGTGGAAAATTTATTTGCAGAAAAATAGCGCATAAATGTGTTATTTTTAAAAAGTAAAACCTATAGTGTCAACACAACTAATGGGTAGTTTATCAAAAGATAGAGTTACCTTGAAGTATCCATTTAATGTCTCAGGAGTAGATTTCTGTGGACCATTTTTGGTTAAAATTGGTAAACAAAAAGAAAGAGTATTGTGTGTAAAATGTATGTATGTTTATTTGTTTGTTTTTGTATTTAAGGCAGTGCATATTGAGATTGTTTCTGATTTATCATCCGAATCCTTTATAGCTGCTTTAAAAAGATTTATTGTACGTAGAGGCAAATGTGCTAAATTATACTCTGATAGTGCAAAGAATTTTGTAGGTGCGAACAGAGAAATTCAAAAGTTTCATGAGTTAGTTATTAATCCTGAGATTAAGTTATCTTCATATTTATGTGAAGTAGGTATTGAATGGAAATGTATTCCCCCTGGGGCCCCAAATTTTGGTGGTCTCTGGGAAGCAGCCATTAGATCATTTAAGTTTCTTTTAGAAGAGTGGTTAAAGGTGCTAGTTTAAATTATGGAGTTTTAACTGTGTGTATACAAACTGAAGCAATTTTGAATTCTAGACCATTGAGTCCAATTTCTACTGATAGTGATAACTTTGAAGTTTAACTTCAGCCCATTTTTTGATTAATAGATCAATGAACGCTATTTTAGAGCCTAATTTAATTGATTTAAAAGATAATAATCTTAATAAGTGGCAAAGGGTAACTAAAATAGTTCAATTAGTGTGGAAAAAAATGGCACCGTAGCTATTTAAGTGAATTGCAACAAAGCAATAAATGGGTCTTTGAAAAAGGCAATGTAAACATTGGTGATTTAGTGCTATTGGTTGATGATAATTTACCTACTTATAAATGGTCTCTAGGCAGAATAATTGATATTTATTATGGTGTTGATAATAAAATCAGAGTACTTAATAAAAACCCAGAGTGGAATTTTAAGAGACCAGTATCAAAAAGTGTGTGTTGTGCCTATGCCAGAGTAATTTCCTTTAGAGTGCTTTGTTATATTCATGGTATTATGTTTGTAATTTGTTTAAATTTAGTACAATGTATACATATATATATATTCATTTTTTCAATGACTTATTATATGTTTAGAATTGTTAATTTTGTATGTTAGAATGATTTATTGTATATTATTGAATGTTTAGTAAACATATCAATGGGTGGCGGTATGTTACGTCGAAACCCATGCCCCCTGCTTAGGGAGGTCAATGCCCTATGTCCAGAAAAACATCCTGTCTGTGGGGGTGTCTGGCAGGGGGTGAGCTGACGGGAGAGAGAGAAAGAATGTGAGAAGGGAGTTGAACTTCTGCAAACAAAGAGAAAGGTTGTGTGAGCAGTGCATCTTCGAGCTTGATGGCTGCATAAACTAAATGAGTTGAACTTCTGCAACCAAAGAGAAAGGTTGTGTGAGCAGTGCATCTTCGAGCTTGATGGCTGCATAAACTAAATGAGTTGAACTTCTGCAACCAAAGAGAAAGGTTGTGTGAGCAGTGCATCTTCGAACTTGATGGCTGCATAAACTAAAGGAGTTGAACAACTACGACCAACGAGAATGGTCGTGTGGCAGTGCATCTTCGAGCTTGATGGCTGCATAAGTAAAAGAGTTCAATAAGTGTAAGCAACGAGAAAGGTTGTGTGTGGCAGTCCATCTTCGAGCTTGATGATTGCCTAAATAAAGGAGATTAAATTTATACAGTCCATTCTTTTCTTCGTGTCTGTGACGAAGATTACTTGAGTTTATTTTTTTGTGACTGAGCTATCGAACAAGAACTTTTGATAAAATTGATTAAAACTTTATTAACAATGTTGATTTTTTAACCTCTTCGGATATATGAACACATTTTACTTTTTTAATTAACTAAAAATACATAATTTTTTAATTATTGACTATTAAATTAATAATATAAACAAGTAATTCATTTAAAAGCAATTATTATATTTTATTTTAAATAATTTTATTGCTCCTTAAATAACATCATGTTAGATGATGTCATAGTTATAAAAGAAATAACTATATAAAAATTGGAACACACATTTCAATATTAAGCAGTGAGAAAAAAAAAAAAAAATGTGGTAAAAATTCGTCAGATGGTCGGAAAAAAATTCCTTTAATTTGATATAATCCTCTCAATCGTTCCCATCCACGCAAACGATTTTTTTTATGATAAATATCAAATTGGATTTTTCATAGTAAATCATCAATGTAAAATAAATTCCTAACTAAAAATGTAAATAAAAATAATTTTGTAATTTTTTTTTACTGCTGCTCCTGTAGCATGCTTTTCTCACACTCATAACAATGAAATGGCCAACGGCTTGCATTGCTGACTTATTGTAATAGGGCTGTTATAAAATTAGAGACCCCCCCAGCAGCTAAAAGTTATAGGGAGGCGGGCTTGTTAGTGTGTTCCTTTGTAATTTTTTATTACTACGTCCTGTCCATTCAACTGGTTCCTAGAACGGGAAATTTCTTCTGCATACTTACTACATAGTGTTCTGATATTTGACTCTTTATTTTTAGCTGTTTTAAATCCAAGTTGTTTTTTTATCATTTTAAATTTTCCTATTTTGATTTTGATTTTTTACTTAATTCATTTTTTTCTTTCTTTCTTTTTTTTTTTTTTTTTTGTCTCAATAAATGTTTTTAAATCGTACCTGCATCTTCAATCACATGAACTTATTCCCATCAGAATAGAAGTTCTTTTAGCACTGACACTCAAGCTTATTTAACGTCGGAATCAAGAAAAAACTTGCTTGTGTAACTATTTGAATTATTAGAAATTAAAAATATTAAATTTTAAATACCGTTACGAATAAAAAGGAATTATAGCATAATAAAAATTTATGCCGATGCCATTCTAGTGCCGCCACCCCTTCAGATATAAATTTTTTTTCAAATTATTATGAAAAGTTTACGAGATGTTAAAAAAGGACAATTAGGTACCCGATTCCAAATGAAAAAAGTATAAATATATCTGTTTTTGCACAAACGAGATAACGCTGATATCGCATGATCAAAGTTGTAGAGCTGAAAGTTAACTAAGAAATAATGTAATTCATTTGATTTATGTTTTTAATTGATTTCTTTATGAATTTAATTAGATGTTCTCACTTTGGAAACATATATTGCTATTATTATTATTATTATTATTTTTTTGAAAAAAAAAAATTAGTTTTATGTAATTTTGAAAAGAAAATGATTAAAATTTGACTTCATAAAACATTAATAAATAAGACGTAAAACTACACACACACATAATTTTTAATATGTATATTTTATGCATAAAATAATTAATCATTTGCTGTATTACAGCTTTTGAAATATTTTTCTCTTTAAATCAGAAATGTGTCGGTCTTTGATTTAATATTAAATTAGTTATATTTAAAATTAGTTATGATTAAATGTTTTTTTATTGTATCTAAAAGGTATTAAAATGATCCTTAAAACTGTTCAGCTATTTTTCACAGATATAAGTAGTATAATTTAATTTTTTATAATATGCGCATAATTGATTTTCTAATACATATTTCATACTATTTTCGTGCTTTTTCCCCAATAATACGCATATTTATTTCTGCTTAGTATATACTTATTTAGATATGATCTGGCATTGCCAGCTATAGTAAACATTATAAGACATTTAATTTGTTAAGTTGTGTTGCAAAGAAACAAAGGATTATTTCAAATTATAGTTCCACAAAATTAAAAAAAAAAAAAAAAAAAAAAGTCAACATATAATATATAAATTCTACACAGTATCATTTGCGCAATTTTTTTTCACTGCAAACCAGCGACCATTTTATTCCACTTACATATATATGAGTAGTCCATTAAGGAATAATAAGTTAGTTTATAAAACAAAAGTAAATGTAAAAGTACTTCTCAGTAAAATGGTTAATGATAAAATTGAGGAAATTCTTTTTATTAAATATAAAAATTGCAATCCTTTACAAATATAATCAAGTGATCTTTTACTGGATTTGAACTATAATAATTTGAGTAAAACAGACAAAAAAATATTTAGATATATAATAAAGTGTATGGCATTGGAAATTTGAAAGAGAAGAATTTTCTTTATTTGCCATAGATGCAACGTTTTGTAATGATTACTTAAAATTTCACCATAAAACTTTTACAATACAAACTTCATATTATGCATATATACATCCAATGATAAAAATGAGCGACTTGCATTATAAAACTAAAATTAAATAAAGTGTTACTTGCTTTGGCATTTTTTCTTTCATTTTTAAGTTGACTTTCAGCACATTTATATAAAGATGCAACCCGTTATATCTATACATATTTAGGATGTTACAATTATTTTATTTTTAATGAGTATTTTTTTAATTCATTGATTTTCTGGAAGAACTTGTTTCGCTCCTATTAATGTGTATAAATAATCTGTGTTCTTCTTTGATTTAAAAATGCAATGCAAGTTATGAACATTCATGCACAATTTCTTTTTATCTTTTCAGGTTTTTGAGGACCCTAAATATGAAACATTTATCATATAACGTTTCAATTTTAAGCACGTTATCATGGTTTTGTTTGACGGTGTTTCTGCGATGCACATGATAAATTACGTGTAGCTCATATCTTGTTATTTCTCCTTTGGTCCTTGTATTGATATATTAAGTTCTTTATATATAAAGAACACAACTTATATATATATATATATATATATATATCCTTCAAAATACTCTCATCTATAGGAGGTTATAAAAAGTTTCAATAAAATGTATTTGTTCTGATTATCTATGCTAATAAATTTGTCTTATACTGGCACTTCCAAAATTCCTACAATGCAGTAATATTCTCTATTACAGAGTCTATTCAAGTCTCAATAATTATATATAGTAATAAGCTTGCATTTTAATGTATTTGATAATATGGTTTTATTAAAAAAATGGAACAAATTTTAGTATTTATTTTAAAAAATATTAACAGAAAATATTTTTCAGTACCTTACTATACATTTTTAATATTGTTTTAGCTTTTATTATAAAACTAATTAACTTCTTATATTTTTTTAATTCTTATATATTTTAATAATAATTTTAATATTTTTTTTATTCTATTTTAATACTGCATTGGGTTTTATTATAAAACTAATTAACTTCTTATATTTTTAATTCTTATATATTTTAAATTAAAAATGTCCGTTTCCGTTATACCCTTTCTCTCCCATTTAAATTTATTCGTTCCCTTGTACAAAGCAGATGTCAGAGTCAGAAAATTGTGAAATCAACGGTAAATCGTACCTTATCATATAATAATAAATAATAGGGAACATATACATATTTAAATATTAATGTATATAATTGTTTCAGAGGGCACTCAGCATAATTAATTAAAATTAACAACTTTTTAAACAATCATTTTCATTGTCTAAATACTTATTCCATGGACGATAAATGTGGAGGGGATCTAATAAGAATAAGTAAACAAAGTGAACAAGGACATACAAATCTTATCCTTTGCCATAATGAACACTTATTTTGATGCTTCAACTATTCTACAATTCATTATATCAGAAATATTTCCTTGAAAAAAATTAAAAAGTTGAAACATTGGCATTATTCGTATACAAATTCAATTATGATAACAAAATCAATAAAAGTTAAAATTCACGAAGACTTTTTTTGAGATAAAGATTTTATCCTTAAAATTCCAGATTTTATCCTTTTATCCTTTAAAGATTTTATTGTCCTTGACATTTGTGTGAAATTTCAAGTCTAAATATTGAGTGTTTGAGCTACGCTTGCCTTTGCGAGGCGATCAAAGTGATTCCGGCGATTTTGAAATGTCTGAATTCATTGAGCAAAGAACTCGCGTTCCATTTTGTTTGCGGAAACGTATAGAATGTTGCAGAAGGCATTCGGTGAGCATTCCTATATCGGAAAGAAACGTTTAGAAGTGGTATAACCAGTTCAAAGAAGGCAGAGCTATTTCTAAATGAATATTCCCAAATTCACTGAATTAAATTTCTTTTTAATATTTATTGATAGACATTTCAATTCACACATCCATATATTATTTTGTATAAATAATGAATGAAAAGTTTATTTTATTTTTAAAAAAAAATATTAAATATTTCTTCATTCACTACCTGATAGCTATTTTATTCTAATAGAATATATATGCACATGGCTGAAATGAGTTATTTCTGGTATATTTACATAAAATATAAATAGAACAAAATTTAAAAATCTATCATTTTCAGATAAATCTCCCAAAATTTCATTAACAATGATAATATTATTTACTGATATAGGAAAGTGGTATTGACACATTTCTCTTATCCTTAGTTATTTAATAAATGATATAATTTAAAAATTTTTATCTATAATAACACTGACTTCGACAACTGGTTGTTCTTCTATATTAAGCAATAAAAAAAAAAAAAACATCATTTAGTTATTATATGTTAAACCAAGGATTCTTTTATACATAATTTGTGAAAAGAAATGAGACATAATTTAAACATAATTTTTAACAAAAGCGTATAAACTACTATATTGTCTTTTTATTATTAATAATGATTAGACTGAAATTTCAAGATTGATTGTGAGATAACGTAGTAACTCAGTAGTAGGTGCTCTGAGTCAAATCAGTAGGACTGATCTCTCGTTTCTGTTTTCCCGCTTGTTTGCCATTGGAGCGTGACGTCACACACAGGACCCTTTATCAAGGTGGGTTTGGTTGAAATGGGTTTAAAAATCTGATTTTTTTGTAAAAAATATTTTATTTCCCACAATATTGTAAGTTTAGTTTGGCGCTCCGTGGTCATTTTTTGCACACTTTGGGCTCATTAGACCGGAACCTACAATTTAACGTGGATTCAGAACCATCAACAAACATCCATGCCAGCGTCATGATTCGAACCTGAAACCCGTGGCACCCATGAAAAGAGTGCTAGCCAATTAGCCACACGATACAATTTGTGTATTGGGTAATAGTTATTTCTTAAAGTTTTAGGATGATTATATATCCTAAATTACGTAAAAAGTTATATTCATGAGGAAATATAGAATTTAAAATATAAGTATTTCAGGTAAAGTAAAAAAAAAATATATATATAGTTTAAAAAAACTAAAAAACACGCTTTTAGAGTTAATCAAACTAAAAAATAATTGTAAACATAAGAATAATATGACTGACGGGAAATGAATGTCACTGTCCTAAAAGCGTGGGGTGCTTTGTATGGCATTTTTAAACTAACTCTGCATTTCGGATTGAAACTAGTGAAAAATTATAACGATGATATCGAGCACCCCAGAAGAACAGAAATTTTATTCTTATGTTAACAATTATTTTTTACTTTTTAGTTTGATTCACTCTAAAAGCGTGTTTTTAAGCGTTTTTAAACTATAATATTTAAATGAGGCCCCGATACGGAGGACTGGAACTATAGTTCTTACAATAATTTATTTGTGAGTAAAACAAAGGCTAAATGCGAATAGGTCGAGACAGCCAAGATTCGAACCGGGAATCTCCTGATCCGTAGTCAGGCGCGTTGTGCCACTATCCCACAGGTTTGAATGGCTTTCCTTCTACATGGGTTAAATTGCTCTTCATAAGTTAAAATAAAATCCCTCATCCTGGCGATCCCAATCATGATGAGATAATAAACTTAACAAAATATTTTAGTGTCCTTGAAAAGTCTACAACGTTTTAATGAAATCTGATCGCTTAAAATAGGGCAAAATCGAACCCAAAGAGTCAGTTACAAACAAACGTGCAGGTGAAACTAATAAAAGCGTATTAAAAAGAAAAGTGAAAAGTTAATAAAAAAAAAAAACTGAGCACCGCCGTAATGAAAACCAGACATCCATTGCAGACAGCAACCGAGTCAGGCTAAGTGACGAGATCTAAAAATAACCGGATTAGGGGGAAAAGTGCGGGAGGATTCCAGCAATGCTGACAAAACAAAACCAAAGCGGGAAAGAAGACCTTGAACCAAAAATAGCCCGCGAAAAATCTCCCAAAATTTCAACAAAAATGATAAATATTATTTACTGATGTAGGAAAGTGGTACTTGCTCAGTTTTTATTCTTAGTTGCTTAATAAATGATGTTATTTAAAAATATCTATTTATAATAACAGAGACTTCGATAACTGGTTGTTCTTCTATATATATATATTTTTCTTTCTAATGCAGCTGGCAAACACAGACAGCTTGGTCTTGGATGCCTTAAGGCAAGCGCTGCACAGACGTTATTCAGTTTGCATTACCCAGGGGGCCTACTTGGCCCAAGGCCATCATGCCCAGAGCCACGGACGCGGAGTAACAATGCCCCCGCAGCGCTCTACGATCCTATTAGACCGGGACCTACTTTTAAAGTGGATTCGAACCACTACAAACAACCATGGCACCGCCGAACTCGAACCCGAAACCTGTGGTATCGTGCGCCAGAGCGCTAGCCACTCGGCCAATCAGGTCCACTGTTCTTCTATATTAAACAGTAAAAAATATATATATATATAATTCAGTTATGTTAAACCAAGGATTTTATTCCTCTTAATTTATTGAGATGGTGAAATGTCCTTGGGAAATAAAACATCTGTCTTTTGTTCTACCATTACAAAGAGGAACTGCACACGCATAAACTACTATAGTGTTGATATTATTAATAACGATTAGACTGAAATTTCAAGTTTGATTGTAAGATAAAGTAGTAACTCAGTAAGAGGTGCTTTGTGTCAAGTCAGTAAGGCTGATCTCTCGTTTCTGTTTTCCCGCTTGTTTGCCTTCCAAAAGTGACGTCACAAACCAG
>BPLR01000857.1:0-41874 GCA_021605095.1 Caerostris extrusa | reverse complement strand
GTAACACAAACAAAATCATTGCTGCATAACTTTTTATATCTTGTATCCTTTTTGTAATGCAGGCTCTGTTTTTCTCGCTAGTGCTGAAGTTGATAAAACATATAAAAAATCATATACTGCAAATTTTATATCTTATACTTTTTCATGCAGAGACTTTTTATTTTTCTGCGCTGCGGAATAGTGGGTACAGATTGAGTAAAATCATAACTAGCAAATCGTTACTGCAAAACTTTATACATCCTTATACTTTTTATATTTTATTTGCAAACCTTTTATTTTCTCGCAGGTGCATAGTTGATAGCACATATAAAAAAATCAGTTACTGCAAAACACTTTTTATATCTTATCCTTTTTGTATTTTTTGTAAAAGCTTTTTATTTTCTCGCTTAATGCTCGGTTGATCACAGGCAATGTAAAAGATCGTACTGCAAAGGCTTTTATTCCTTATGCTTTTCCTTTTATGCCAAGACTTTTATTTTTCAGCGAGTGTCAGGACAGTGGGTGGCACAGATGAGAGATCATAGCTTTGCAATCGTTACTGCAAAGACTTTATTCTCCTTTGCTTTTATGTATTTTTATTTGCAAAATTTTTTTTTTTTTTTCTGTTAGTTCCAGAATAGTTGGTAACACATATAAAAATCATTACTGCAAAACTTTTATATATCTTATCCTTTTTGTATTTTTTGCAAACCTTTTTATTTTGTCGCTAATGCTGGATTGATAAAACATGTAAAAATCGTACCTCAAATTTACATATCTTATACTTTTTCAATTTTTTTTTTTTTTTTTTTTTTTTTTTTTGCAGATCTCTTTATTTTTCTCCCGCTAATGCCGAATAGTTAGTGAAACATATAAGGAATCGTTACTGCAGAACTTTATGTATCTTATACTTCTTGATTTTATTTTTAAAAACTTTTATTTTCTCGAGGTGCAGAATGGTTGAGAAACATATAAAATCATGGCTGCACAGATTTTATATCTTATACTTTTTGTATTTTTTTTTGCAAAACTTTTTATTTTCAGCGCTTATGTGAATAGTTGGAAAACAAATAAAACATTGTTACTGCAAAACTTTATACATCTTACACTTTTTCTATTTTATTTGCAAAACGTTTTATTTTACGCAGGTGGAGAATAGTTGGTAGTGCATATAAAAATCGTTACTGCAAAACTTTTTATATCTTATCCTTTTTTTGTATTTTTTTGCAAAACTTCTTTATTTTCACGCTAATGCTAGTTGTTAAAACATATAAAAATCAATACTGAAAAATTTTATATCTCATACTTTTTATATATTTTTTTTTTTACAAACTTTTTTTATTTTCTCGCTAATGTGGAATAGTTGGTAAAAAAATCGTTACTGCAAAATATACATCTTACACTTTTTCTATTTTATTTGAAGAAATATTTATTTTCTCGTATGTGCAGATTAGTTGGTAAGAACTTCTTTTATGTATCTTATACTTCTTGATTTTATTTTTAAGACATTTTATTTTCTCGCAGGTGCAGAATAGTTGGTAAAACATATAAAAATCATTACTGCAACACTTTTTATATCTTATACTTCTTGTATTTTTTTGCAAAAAAACTTTTTATTTTCTCGCTAATGCAGAATAGTTGGAAAACAAATAAAAATTGTTACAGAAAACTTTATACATCTTACACTTTTTCTATTTTATTTGCAAAACGTTTTATTTTTCGCAGGTGGAGAATAGTTGGTAGTGCATATAAAATCGTTACTGCAAAACTTTTATATCTTATCCTTTTTGTATTTTTTTTTTGCAAAACTTTTTATTTTCTCGCTAATGCTAGTTGATAAAACATATAAAAATCAATACTGCAAAATTTTATATCTTATACTTTTACTTTTTTTTTTTTGCAAAACTTTTTATTTTTCATGAGTGCAGAATAGTATGTAGCAAAGATAAAAATCATAACTGCAATCGTTACTGCAAAACTTTATTCTCCTTATACTTTTTTTATTTTATTTACAAAATTTTTATTTTCTGGCAGGTGCAGAATAGTTGGTAACACATATAAAAATCATTACTGCAAAACTTTTTATATCTTATCCTTTTTGTATTTTTTTTGCAAACCTTTTATTTTTCTCGCTAATGCTAGTTGATAAAACATATAAAAATCAATACTTCAAAATTTTATATCTTATACTTTTTCTATTTTTTTTTTTTTTTTTTTGCGAATCACTTTATTTTTTCGCTAATGCGGAATAGTTGGTAAAACATATAAAAATCGTTACTGCAAAACTTTATTTCTTACACTTTTCCAATTTTTTTTTTTTTTTTTGTTTTTTTATTTTTTTTCACGAGTGCAGAATAATGTAGGTAGCACAGATAAAAATCATTACTGCAGAATTTTATGTATCTTATACTTCTTGATTTTATTTTTTTAAGACATTTTATTTTCTCGCAGGTGCAGAATAGTTGGTAAAACATATAAAAATCATTACTGCAACACTTTTATATCTTATACTTTTGTATTTTTGCAAAACTTTTTTAGTTTCTCGCTAATGCGGAATAGTTGGAAAACAAATAAAAATTGTTACTGAAAACTTTTTATACATCTTACACTTTTTCTATTTTATTTACAATACCTTTTATTTTTTCGCAGGTGGAGAATAGTTGGTAGTGCATATAAAAATCGTTACTGCAAAACTTTTTATATCTTATCCTTTTTGTATTTTTTTGCAAAACTTTTTTATTTTTCTCGCTAATGCTAGTTGATAAAACATATAAAAATCAATACTTCAAATTTTATATCTTATACTTTTTCTATTTTTTTTTTTTTTTTTTTTTGCAATTTTTCATTTTCTGGCAGGTGCTAATGCTAGTTGATAAAACATATAAAAATCATTACTGCAAAACTTTTTCCTATACTTTTCCTTTTTTTGCAAAACTTTTTATTTTTCATGCAGAATAGTTGATAAAACATATAAAAATCATTACTGCAAATCGTTAAAAAATTCTCCTTATTTTTTATATTTTTTTGCCAAAATTTTTATTTTTTCTGGCATGCAGCATAGTTGGTAACACATATAAAAATCATTACTACAAAAACTTTTTATATCTTACTTTTTTGTATTTTTTTTGTAAAACTTTTTTTTTTTTCGCTAATGCAGAATAGTTGGAAAACAAATAAAAATTGTTACTGCAAAACTTTATTCTTACAATTTTCTATTTTATTTGCAACACCTTTTTTTTTCTGGCAAATGTGTTAGTAGATATAAAAATAAAACTTTTTTTTATATCTTATGCTTTTTGTATTTTTGCAAAAACTTCTTTATTTTTCAAATGCTGTTGATAAAACATATAAAAATCAATACTGCAAATTTTATATCTCATACTTTTTATTTTTTTTTTTTTTTTTTGCTTTTTTTTTTTTTCTAGCTAATGTGGAATAGTTGGCAAAACAAATAAAAATCGTTACTGCAAAACTTTATTCTCCTTATACTTTTTATATTTTATTTGCCAAAATTTTTATTTTCTGGCAGTGCAGCATAGTTGGTAACACATATAAAAATCATTACTGCAAAACTTTTTATATCTTACTCTTTTTGTATTTTTGTAAAACTTTTTATTTTTCTCGCTAATGCGGAATAGTTGGAAAACAAATAAAAATTGTTACTGCAAAACTTTATACATCTTACAATTTTTTCTATTTTATTTGCAACACCTTTTTTTTTTTTTTTCGCAAATGGAGAATAGTTAGTAGCGCATATAAAAATCGTTACTGCAAAACTTTTTATATCTTATGCTTTTTGTATTTTTGCAAAACTTCTTTATTTTCACGTTAATGCTAGTTGATAAAACATATAAAAATCAATACTGCAAAATTTTATATCTCATACTTTTTATATTTTTTTTTTTTGCCTTTTTATTTTCTAGCTAATGTGGAATAGTTGGCAAAACAAATAAAAATCGTTACTGCAAAACTTTATTCTCCTATACTTTTTATATTTTTTTTTGCAAAATTTTTATTTTCTGCAGCATAGTTTGCAGATAAAAATCATATAAAATCGTTACAGATACTTCTTGATTTTATTTTTAAGACATTTTATTTTCTCAGGTGCAGAATAGTTGGTAAAACATATAAAAATCATTACTGCAAAACTTTTTATATCTTATCTTTTTTGTATTTTTTTTAAAACTTTTATTTTCTCGCTAATGCGGAATAGTTGGAAAACAAATAAAAATTGTTACTGCAAAACTTTATACATCTTATACTTTTTCTATTTTATTTGCAAAACCTTTTATTTTTCGCAGGTGGAAAATAGTTAGTAGCGCATATAAAAATCGTTACTGCAAAACTTTTATATCTTATCCTTTTTTTTTTTTTGCAAAACTTTTTATTTTCTCGTAATGCTAGTTGATAAAACATATAAAAATCAATACTGCAAAATTTTATATCTTATACTTTTTCTATTTTTTTTTTTTTTTTTTTTTTTTTTTAAATGCTGGTTGATAAAAAACATATAAAAATCATTACTGCAAAACTTTATTTCTTATACTTTTCATTTTTTTTTTTTACCAAAACTTTTTATTTTTTTGCAGAATTTGGTAACACAGATAAAATCATAACTGCAATCGTTACTGCAAAAATTCTCCTTATACTTTTTATTTTTTTTTTTAAAATTTTTTTTTTCTGGCTGCAATGTTGGTAAAACATAAAAAAATCATTACTGCAAAACTTTTTATATCTTATCCTTTTTGTATTTTTTTGTAAAACTTTTTATTTTCTCACTAATGCTAGTTGATAAAACATGTAAAAATCATTACTGCAAAACTTTTATTCCATACTTTTCCTTTTATTTTTTTTTGCAAAACTTTTTTTATTTTTCGCATGCAGAATAAAAAAAATCGTTACTGCAAAACTTTATTCTCCTTTACTTTTTATATTTTATTTTTGCAAAAATTTTTTTTTTCTGGCGGGTGCAGAATAGTTGGTAAACATATAAAAATCATTACTGCAAAACTTTATATATCTTATCCTTTTTGTATTTTTTATTTTTTTTTTTGTCGCTAATGCTAGTTGATAAAACATATAAAAATCAATACCTCCAAATTTTATATCTTATACTTTTCATTTTTTTTTTTTTTTTTTTTTTTTTTGCGAATCTCTTTATTTTTCTCGCTATGCGGAATAGTTGGTAAAAAACATATAAAAATCGTTACTGCAGAACTTTATGTATCTTATATTCTTGATTTTATTTTTAAGACATTTTATTTTCTCGCAGGTGCAGAATAGTTGGTAAAACATATAAAAACATTACTGCAACACTTTCTTTTATATCTTATACTTTTTTGTATTTTTTGCAAATTTTTTTATTTTCTCGCTTATGCGGAATAGTTGGAAAACAAATAAACATTGTTACTGCAAACTTTATACATCTTTTTTCTATTTTTTTTAAACTTTTTATTTTACTTTTTGAGAATAGTTTTTATAAAAATCGTTACTGCAAAAACTTTTTATATCTTATCCTTTTTGTTTTTTTTTTAAAACTTCTTTATTTTCACGCTAATGCTAGAATAGTTGGAAAACAAATTTTATAATTTTTTTTTTTGCAACTCGCAAAACTTTATGCATCTTACACTTTTTATTTTCTCGTTTTATTTGCTTTAAATACTTCTTTTTTATTTTTTTTTATTTTCTCAGGTGCAGAATAGTTGGTAAAACATATAAAAATCATTACTGCAAACTTTTTATATCTTATACTTTTGTATTTTTTTGCAAAACTTTTATTTTCTTATGCTTTGGAAAACAAATAAAAAATTTTTACAGAAAACTTTTGCATACATCTTACTTTTTCTTTTTCACTCGTTTTATTTTTTCGCAGTGGAGGAATAGTTGGTAGTGCAAAAAAATATAAAAATCATATCTTATCTTTTTGCAAAATTTTTATATCTTATTTATATCTTATATTTTTTTTTTTTTTTTTTTTTTTTTTCATGAGGTGCAGAATGGGTTTAAAATCATAACTAAAATCGTTACTGCAAAACTTTATTCTCCTTATACTTTTTATATTTTATTTACAAAAATTTTTATTTTCTGGCGGGTGCAGAATGGTTGGTACACATATAAAAATCGTTACTGCAAAACTTTTTATATCTTATCCTTTTTGTATTTTTTTTGCAAAACTTTTTTTTTCTCGCTAATGCTAGTTGATAAAACATATAAAAATCAATACTGCAAAATTTATATCTTATACTTTTCTATTTTTTTTTTTTTTTGCAAACTTTTTTTTTTTTTCTGCAGAATAGTTGGTAAAACATATAAAAATCGTTACTGCAAAACTTTATTTCTTACACTTTTCTTTTTTTTTTTTTAGAATTTTTTTTTTTCATGAGTTAGTTAGCACAGATAAAAATCATTACTGCAGAATTTTATGTATCATAATTTTGATTTTATTTTTGCTGACATTTTATTTTCTCGCAGGTGCAGAATAGTTGGTAAAACATATAAAAATCATTACTGCAACACTTTTTATATCTTATACTTTTTGTATTTTTGCAAAACTTTTTATTTTCTCGCTAATGTGGAATAGTTGGAAAACAAATAAAAATTGTTACTGCAAACTTTATACATCTTACACTTTTTCTATTTTATTTACAAAACCTTTTATTTTTCGCAGGTGGAAATAGTTGGTAGTGCATATAAAAATCGTTACTGCAAAACTTTTTATATCTTATCCTTTTTGTATTTTTTTGCAAACCTTTTTATTTTCTCGCTAATGCTAGTTGATAAAACATATAAAAATCAATAAAATTTTATATCTTATACTTTTTCTATTTTTTTTTTTTTTTTTTGCGAAAATTTTCATTTTTTGCAAAAATATAAAAATCATTACTGCAAAACTTTATTCCTTATACTTTTCACTTTTTTTTTTTTTTTTTGCAAAACTTTTTTTTTTTCGTATATGCAGAAGTGAGTGGTTTATAAAAATCGTTACTGCAAAACTTTATTCTCCTTATACTTTTTTTATTTTTTTAAGAATTTTTATTTTCTCGGCAGATGCAAATAGTTGGTAAACATATAAAAATCATTACTGCAAAACTTTTTCATATCTTACTCTTTTTGTATTTTTGTAAAACTTTTTATTTTCTCGCTAATGCGGAATAGTTGGAAAAACAAATAAAAATTGTTACTGCAAACTTTTACAAATTTTATTTTATTTGCAAAAATTTTTTTTTTCGGCAAATGCAGAATAGTTAGTAGCGCATATAAAAATCGTTACTGCAAAACTTTTTATATCTTATACTTTTTTATTTTTGTAAAACTTCTTTATTTTTCAATCTAGTTGATAAAACATATAAAAATCTGTTACTGCAAATTTATATCTCATTTTTTTATATATTTTTTTTTTTTTTGCAAACATTTTTTTTTTAATTATAATGTTTTGGCAAAACAAATAAAAATCGTTACTGCAAAACTTTATTCTCTTATACTTTTTTATTTTATTTGACATTTTCTGGCAGGTGCAATAGTTGGTAACACATATAAAAATCATACTGCAAAAAATAAAAAACTTTTTATTTTCTCTTATTTTTGTATTTTTTTGCAAACCTTTTTTTCCAAATGGAATAGTTGGTAGCGCATATAAAAATCGTTACTGCAAAAACTTATCCTGTATTTTTTTAAAAACCTTTTTTCTTTTCAGCTAGAAAGTTGATCAAACTGCAAAATCAAGTATATATCTTATACTTTTCTATTTTTTTTTTTTTTTTGAATCTTTTATTTTTTCGCTAATGCTAGTTGATAAATATTAAAATCATTACTGCAAAATTATTCATCTTATACTTTTTCTATTTTTTATTTGCAAAACTTGCTATTTACTCGAATTGCAAAATAGTTGGTAAAACATATGAAAATCGTTACTGGTATCTTATACTTTATATTTCTTTGCCAAAAATTTGATTTTCTCGTTAACGCGGAATATTTGAAAAACATAAAAATCACATAAAACTTTATATATCTTATACTTTTTCTATTTTTTTTTTTTTTTTTTTTGCAAAACTTTTATTTTCACACACTAATGCAGTATAATCGGAAAACAAATAAAAATCGTCACTGCAAAACGTTATACATCTTACACTTTTTCTATTTTATTTGCAAAACTTTTAATTTCTCGCAGGTGCAGAGTAGTAGGAACACATAAAATAATCATTACTTTGCAAACCTTTTTATATCTTATACCTTTTATATTTTTTATACATTTTCTGTTTGCCAACCGTCGATTTACAATTAGAGACCTTGCTGATGATGTTGGAATTTCAAAATGATAAGTCAATTCCATTTTAATAGATGTTTTTACCGTCAAACGCGTCAATTCTCGATTGGTACCGAAAATACCGAATTTTTTGGAAAAACGCCGTTGCGTGGAAGTGTGTGAAGCAATGCTTTCTGACTATCAGGACAAGTTGAAATGCATCGTAACTGGAGATGAGACTTGGATTTATGCTTACGACCAAAGGCGGATTAAAAATACAAAAAAATACGAAATTAAAAATACGAAATAGTAATGTGTTAAGAGAAAATAGAAGCGTAAAGGAAATTTCTAGAGATTGCAGGATAACTAAAATAATGCAACGTTACGGAATGAGAGATGGGGACATAAGTTTTTATCTAATATTGTTTGAACGACAAGCGAAACGCTTAAATTTAAGTCACGAGAATTGGATTAGTCATTTAGTTAATTTATTGCCTCATGAAATTAATCAAATTATTGCAAGAGTTCGGAAGAACTTTCGAATAATTATGGATATATCAAAGATTTGTTATTAAAAAAGTTTAAATTAAGCCGGATAAATTCAGGCAAAAGTTCTTTGGACACACAAAAGTACCGAAAAATACATGGAGAGATTTCGCGTATGAGTTACAAAATTATTTTTGATGAGTGGTTACGTGGCACTAATGTGAATGATTTTTAATGACTTAATTAATTGTATCAGACCAATTAAAAAAAAGTCGTAGTAAAAGAGCATTTTGTGGATGAATGGGTGAGAATAATTAAATCATTCGAATTAGCCTATAAAATTGATGAATATGAAAGTTTTTAGAAATGAAAGCGACTCACCAAATTCAAAAATTTAAATCAAAATATGCATGAAAAGAATGCGATTTTAGGCCTAGACAGAAATCCCCACGGAAGGAGCAGACGGGGGTGTAATAAAAGGACAGATCCCCATAGTTTCAAGAACGAATGTCTTACAACCTGAAGTTATAATAATAATTACTGCGGTTACACACAATGGCGGCGCCCAATGCAGAAAGATAACAATAGATGCTTCGTTTGTAATGAGAATACTCATTTTGCTAGAGATTGTCCAAAACAAAAATATAAATTTGACAAAATTAACAGAGAGCAGAATTTTAAATGGAGAGGAGAGGGAATTGAACGGAATGAAGGCAGCCATGTATATAAAAGATATCACAGCTTGATGACGGATAGTGAGGGTGGAATGAGTAAGATATCATCTTACATTAATACAGCGAGAATAAATAAGTGTCCGTTGGAGTTTGCAGCTCTGATTGATACTGGTAGTGATTCCGTCATTTGTAGAAATTCCGTAGCGAAGAGGTTAGAATTAAAAATAGACCCAGCTTCAAATGTAGTGTACGTTTTCGGGAATATTAAGATGTGTGCCGCGCGAGCGTTAGGAAAGGCGAAAGTAGATATTTCTTTGGATGGCGTTAAAGTAAAAGGGGTCGAAATGCTTATTGTAAGAGACGATGCTTTGCCGTACGAATTGTTAATTAGAGATCCTTTTTAGATCGGGAAAACATATCGCTTGCTCGCATTGGAAATAAATTTTATGTTTGTTATGCAGAGGATAATCCGTTTGTTAACATGGAATGTGAAAATAATTCAGACGTAAAAGAATTGAAAACATCTAGTAAAGAAATACTTGAAAGAAGTTCGGTGAATTTTGTTAGAACTCAGACAACTTTGGTGGATGATGGCTTAGTAATTGTAGAGGAAAAGAAGGATATTATTTGAGTGTTATGCGTCGTTTGCTTGAAGCTTGCGTTTGGTTTTTGCATTACGGTAATGCGCCAGCTCACACTGCATTGATTCTTCGTAAAAGTTTTCGTCACAAATGAAATCCATATCTTTCCACAACCCCGTATTCACCCCGCACCATGCGACTTCTGGCTATTCTCGAAACTCAAAGATCACTCCGGGGACACCGTTTTGAGTCGAGTGAAGAGATTAAGATTAAAGATCAAA
Source organism: Caerostris extrusa (assembly GCA_021605095.1). Classification (NCBI taxonomy): domain Eukaryota; kingdom Metazoa; phylum Arthropoda; class Arachnida; order Araneae; family Araneidae; genus Caerostris; species Caerostris extrusa. The sequence continues at coordinate 31,631 of BPLR01000857.1, read as the reverse complement.
GACTTGGTGCTTGAAAACAGTCGATTTACAATTAGAGACCTTTTAGAGCACCGCGCGCTTTGAAGTCCATCCCGGCCAATTACTTTTTAGCATGCATTGAGATTGGAAAAACGTTGTCATAAGTGCATTGGTACTGGAGGAGATTACTTTGAAGGCGATGAAATAAATTTGAAAGAATAAATAAAGAGTTTCTGATAAAAATTAAAATTGGTCTTAGTTTTTGGACACAGTAGTAACTCAAACTATTTCCATAAACCCCAGGAATTTTAAACTGAAAATTGATTTTACTTTTTTTGGGCACAGTAGTATCAATTAAAAATGTATTCGAAATACTGCATAAACTATTTTTAAAAGTATTAACCTTATGACACCTCTAAAGAAGCGTTAGTAAAAATAGTTACTTGAGAGCAGTATCTCCTTCAAAACCACATACATCGAACCTTAGTATTGAAGTCCTTTTTCTCTATGAATCAAATTATTTGATTTTACTTAACCTTTAACTCAATAACAAACCATAGCATTATAAATTTCAGGTAATATTTTTTAAGTATTTAATTTCTAAAATAAATCCTGATTAACAGCTGTTTTCAAAGCTCTTTTTAATATAGATTGCAATTTACCCATTATTGACCTTCTATAGAAGACGTAGTCCCTTTTAAATTCTTAAATATTAGAAATATTAAAATTCTAATATTATTAAAATAACCTAACATTTAAATTGAAAGCATAAAATACTGTATACTGACATTAAAATCTCATTTGATAGAATACTACAACTTCAAATTATTCACAGTTTCAACTGCTCAGCTGATCGCTATTCTGGTAAAAAAATCAACTATGAGCATTTCGCCTACAACAGCAGATACAGAAATAAAACATCTCATCAATGGCTTTGATCCTAAAATCACTTAAATCACTTTTAAATTCATAAATTCTAGAAATATTATTAAGCTAATATTATTTAAAGAAAACCTAACATTTAAATTGAAAACACAGAATACTGTTTCTTGCAATAAAAAAAATAAGACCATAAACTATTCAGCAGCAAACATCACCAAGAGACGTTAGTCAACCGTTACAGTTTTCTGACTGAATAAATTAATGCAAAAAAAAAAAAATCATCAATTGGTGTTTAAATTTGATCTCAACTTTGTGTGAAATTCATCTACTTTCAGAGGTTTTGAATAGAATAAAATATTTAATTGCAACTTAAAAAAATATGCCAAATGATATATTTTAAATTTAAGACACATTAACAGCATATACAATACTATAGTTGAAATAAGAGATAAAATTGAAATTTCTACAAAATAAACTAATTAACGTGGTGAATGTGAAATAATTTCTTTTATAGAACTTTGCTTTTTTAAATTGTCATTAATAGTATTATACAGATTCATTTATGTAGAAATTATGGCTTTCAGATAAGTTTCAGAAATTCTAAAATATCATATTCCTTTAAATTTCAAATCATTTTTTATAATAATAGTTATACATATAATGTATGAAACATAAATTTGGCAAAGCTCTCCTACAACTTAAATTTTTTTCCACACGAATAAATTGTCCTGTAAAAATGTAAAATTTAGTTTATGTTTAAAAATATGTTATAAAATTTAGTTTAAATGTAATAATCAAGAAATAAATAATTTGAATTGCAAACATAAATAATGGAGCAGAGCGGGTACTCCCTTGATATTGAAATAGGGAAAGTACAGAATATATTGAATTTAATGGAATTTCTGAGCTGTACATGAAAAGAAATTTAGCATGATGCAAATTTTGAAAATAAAAAATTTGGCAATAAATAATATAGTAATAAGTTTTATTTTGGAAAAAAAGAGAGCGGAAAAAAGCGGATTTTTGAGCGGAGAAAAAAAAGGAAAATAAATACCTCCCCTAAAATGTTGAAATACAATATGTCGATATTTGTTTGCAGTTAGATGAAAAACATGACTCATTACAAAGTCCTCAGTCCGAGCTACAAAAAAGCATTTATAAAATATACAATTAATGCTTCCGCCTTGTGCAAAAAGGCTACTGAATGTTCCAGAGAAGCAAAGCATCCGAAGAAATGAGCTCTCTTAAGCAGGTGTGAAAAATGGACGAGAAAATTGGAGTAGAAATGCATTATCTGTTTGAGAAAATGGTATATTACTATCTCTAATAAAAACGCATCCTCTTGTGAAAGTTGTTTTGAAGAACATAACGATGAGTCGACTCTTTGTAATTGGAAATGTCAAAAATAGCGTATTTTACATATATGCAAAGAAAATTAAATCGAATTCTAAACTGATTTCTCGCAATGAACAATGAATTTTCATGCTTTATTTTCTCAAAATTTTCGAGTGTAAATATAATCTTAAACATAGATTTTATTATAACATAATATTTTAAGTAGAAAATAGTGCTTATTTTATATATAAAATAACTAAACGCGCCGAAAAGGGTAAAAATGTGTGCTTCAAAGGAGAATAAAATAAACTAGAGGTAAATTAAAATTATTATCATGTGTGAACATGATGTTAGAGTCCGTGACGTTATTTGAAAATGAGGGCCAAGCAAATAAATCTTCATTACAAATTTTTGGCGGAAAATGTAGTTTGGGCCCCTTAACTCTTGAAAACGCTTCATGAATAACGTTAATCTTAAAGAATTTTCTGGGGAATTTGGCTTTTGCTTGAAATGTTTTGTAGTAGGGTTTTTTTGAGTTGGGATTTTAAATATTTATATTTCCAAAGGCTTTAAGTACTCTTAGTACATTTATCAATTACTTTTTCTTGAAGTTTCATATTTATCCCTTTTGGCATTTTCCGATGTCTATTGAGTTGTATAGTGCTTCTTCTTGTATTTGGAATACTTCACTCTTCATTTACGACTAATATTTTCAAACTTTGATATATTCTTTTGGCTATTGAATGTGATAACGTTTATTGTAGAAATTGGAATACTTCATTTACGACGACATTTATCTTATTTTTGTATAATCTTTTAGATATTCTTGAGCAATTCATTCTTCATGTAGTTCTTGATATATCCAACATTGCTATATTCATGTGGCTATTTGAATTTGGCCACTCTTGTAGTATTCCAATCAATTGCTTCATATATCTCTTGCATTAAAACAATGACCTATTCCTGGGCTTATTCATCCGTTCTCGAATGTTCACACATGATAAGTTGAAATTTGCCGAGCAGATTTCAGTTTTTTGTTCATATTAGTATTATTGTTTTCTATTTTAAAATTGCTATTTAAATGAAATAACATGTCTACCACAGAAAAAAACCATTCAAATACTAAGAATAATTTATATTTTTGATAAAATGAGAATTATGAGAAATTTTCTTACAAATTGAGGTCGAATCCGCTCAATGCATGTCCTAAAATTGAGTGTGTGTGCTGAAGGTAATAAATCACTTATCGATATATAAACGTTTAAAGTCAGACTTAATCAATTCAAACTACAATAAGTACTTGTATAAAGAAACATATTGCATTTGAAAATGACTAAGCATTTTGTTTTGCACTGACTTCATTATATGAAACGAGGGAGACACGTTAAACGAGGAAGACACTAAACGAGTGAGAACGACGGAACTATCCTGTTTTTCTACCAGCGGTACCATAAGGAATCGGGTTGCAGCTGTGTGTGAAGCAATTTCAGTTTCGCCATCCCTGAAATAATTCTGCTGATTCTCAAATTGTCGAATCTGTTAAATTTGTCTCGTAAACTTGTCGATCAAGTCAGGAATTCGAAACAAAACTTCAGCAAAATAATAAATAAATAAACCAACAAAATAACGACCAGTGTCCTGATTTTTTTTTCTTCTGAATTTCTTATAAAAATACAATTCTTAATTTATAAACGATATATACTTTTAATGATTTTCATCAGGTGTGGTTTTTTTTTATCACCAACTTTGATTGTTTAAAATAACTCAAGTTTTATGATGTGGTTTAATGCTTAATTTTTTTCTACTTTTGTACTCAGGACGGACTTAGAAATGTTTCTGTGTGGGAATTATTTGCTAATTTTTGAATCTTTATCTAATATTTTAAAGCAAACAAATAAATAATGATGCCAAACATTTATTTACCTGGAAAAATATACCATGGAATTTTATACCTTTGCAAAAATTTAACTTTATTTTTAATTGTTCTTTGCTTAGAAACTGTTAACTGTTTCAAAACAGTTCTAAGATAACAGTTTAACACATTTTAGAGGACACATTAAAAAATATTTTTTTCAGCTGATTAAAAAAAGTAGGAATCCTTCTATTGAAATAAGAAACAATCAATGAAATGAAGGCAAAAACCAAAGTATGCGTAGAAAATAATAAGTTTGGAATTAAATAATCGCATAGACTAAATTCCAAATATTTTAATGAATGAGAAATTACTTTAAACTGCATTGTCATCAATTTTGTGTTATTAAACGTTTATTCACAGAGTGTTCCAAAGTGAGCGGCTAAATAACTTGTATGAATATTTCAAAAATTGAGGATAGGAATTTGTAATTTTAGAATCAAAGCAATATTTTTAATTAAATAATTAACAAATAATATGTATTTTATAAGCCTTATAAACTTATGAAACCTTTTTTAAAATTTAATATAGAATGTTTTAGCGTTAAAAAAATTTATTTAAAGATTTAAAATTGTCCAAACACGCCATCTGATAATTAATAAATAATAACTGCTATGTTTAAAGCAATTAAGAAATAATAAATAAAATAATAAAAAGTAACCAAAATAAAGCAATTTTTTTTTATAATGTCATTATTGTTTTTTCTTCAGTTTCTAAAAATTGTAAAAATTCATCTCAGCAAATAATAATGTTGAAAAAAATTGTAACATATTTATTCATGTTATGATAATAACTTGGGTTCCATATCAACTTAAAAACATAACATTCTGTTCAATTTCCAATACCCATCTTATTTCTTATTTTAAATACAATGCAATTTTCAAATACAATACAATACAAATACAAAATACAATATTTTATTACTAGAAATTCTCTACTAGAGAATAATTTATTTATTAAATAGCTTATAACAAGAATTAGCTTTTCTTGGTAATAGATATAGATATAGATAAGGGTGCAATCTTGAAATGCATAGAAAATTAAATAAAACAATAACATTCAGTTTATTGTTACTTTTTAATTGTGAATTAATCATTATGTTATTATTGCAACAGTCCATTTACCTTACAGTAATTTAGTTTGATAAAATGACTTTAAAAGTATAATATAATATGCATATAATATATTTAAGGCGTATTATACATATATAAGGCGTATAATATATATATTTAAGAAATTTACCTCCAAAAAGTCCAACTCAAAGAAAGCCAGAAAATTCTGGACAATCTGAAAAATAGACCATTTGGATTTTATTTTCATTTCCACTGTTACTGTTACACAATTACATAAATCATAGAGAAATGGTCTATGTATAACTTAGCATCCATCAATAAAAAGAAAACTGGATTAGTTACAACATAGAGATCAGTAAAATGAAAATTTATAATGTATGAATTTAGTTCCTAAAATATCAATAGTCTTTTACTAGTCTTTGAACTACTGGATGGCTTATCCTCTACGGAAGTAGTCCAAAAACGGCGGAACAGACGAGTCACCGGGCCACCGGACTCTCCGGCGATGCGCTGCTCCTCAGGTAGGACGAACTCCACTGGTTGTTGGGGAACTGGGGCGATTCCTCCTCGTCTCGGCCGGTTGCGCATTGTCGGGGCCATCGGTCCACAATCCGCCGGTGATTAGCGCACGTTTTTGGCGCGTGCGACTCCGGTTCTTCGATTACTCCGATCCATGCTGTAGCGGATGGAGTTTACTAAGTAGCAGAAAGTGTTTTGAATTTCAGCAGAGAGAGAGCAGAAGTGGAGCGTCTCGTCAAACGCACGCGCTTTTAAGCCAAAGCGCCTTCTCTGACATGCGCATCAGCGTCATTTAATTTCTGACTTGCTGAAAGCATCTTTTTTAAGGGGGTGGGGTGCGCCTCCGTAGCCTGGGGAGTGCTAAGTGAGTAATTTCGGTGCAGCCCTTTGCGGCATAAAAGATCACTATCTAAGTATTTGCCGGCTGCATTAGAAGAAAAAAAATAATATAAATATGTGCAGGCGATTCCATATTATTTTAATAATCGTTAAAATTTTTACTAAATGCGTTGCAAATTACTAAATGAGTTGCAAATTTGAAAAAACAAGCAATTCGTAATAATTTGTCATATATTTAATAAATATCATAATGGAAATAGGATACTCCTTTGTTGTTATCTCAAACAAATGAGAGCTTAATGTCTGTACAAGTGATTCCCGGATGTCACTTTCGACAACAGCACTACATTAAACTGATTTTACAAATGAATACAAATTATGAAAATGTGGTGTATAAGATTTTAATATTAACTTGATCGAGGTGGAAGGCCAAAAAATGCTGCAGAAGAGATACTTTTGTCGATTTGAAGCCTTAGAACTTCGCTTATGGCCTGCTCCATTCCCTTCCTCTAGAATGAGGATCGCTCTGCGAAGTGTAAATGCGCCATTTCATTTCACTTGGCCATATTGCACTCATACTTAGAAACAGTGTCTTTTACAGCCCTTGACAGTTGCTCTTCATATTGTAGTTTTGTACCGCTAACTGCTCGAGTTTTGCATGTCATCAGATGATCTAGGGCCTCTTGTTCCTGCATGCAATTTACTTTTCTACTGGATTGGATGTTCATTGTACTTACTTGCTGATTACAAACGCTGTTCTACAACTACATTAGATGCGATTAAATATCCATCCTTCTCAAGCTTTGAGCACTACTGTAAATTACTTATATGTATAATTTTTCTTATAATTTATCCTAAATTTATTATTTTGAAAATTGTTATGAATTCCAACAAAATAACAGTTTTAAAGTTCATATAACGTTGATACAATAATTCATGAATATTGCAAAATTATGTTATGAAATGGTTATTTCTAATTTTTCTCAATCTTTAAATTTAAATAAAAACATTTTCAATAATTTCTTTAATTATTTTCTAATTTAAATTAAGTAAGCTAAGAAGAAATTCTCAAGTCTTAATATAAACTTGCTTTTATTGAATAAAGCCTTTAAAAGAGTGCTTTAAGTGCTATTTTCTCCACTTCACTTACAATAAAATATTTGAGGCACTTTTTTTAAAGAATCGATCTTTAATAACCTACGGTACATAAATATTTATTTTTAATTGTTTTAGTTAGAACATTATAATTAGATTTTGTATCTTATTTCACAATGCGTACGTAAAACCAGACACTACACATAGTGATGTATGTGTATGATTAAATCGCAAAAATTTTTTTTTCTTGCGCATAGTGATGTATGCGCATGGTAAAATCTGTACAAATATTTTTTTTCTTACATACAGTGATTAGGTGCATGGTGAAATCTGTACAAACATTTTTTTTTCTTACACATAATAATGTATGTGTACAGTAAAATCTGTACAAACAATTTTTTTCTTTCACATGGTGATGTATGTTCATGGTAAAATCTGTAAAAACGTTTTGTTTTCTTTCCTATTCTACTTTACCTTTTTTATTTATTTAATTACTAAAAGAGCACAGAAATATGCTTCAAATTTGTTTTTAAAAACTTTCCCTTTGAAAACGTTAAATATTTGTTTAAATTTGTCTTTTGAACGTAAAACATATTTTTCAATTAAATGTATCAAAATGAGTAAAATGTTTTGGTCCTATGGTGAAATCAGAATTCAGAAAAAGAAATGAGATTTTATATTCATCTGCATGGCGTATATATTTAAACTGGTTTCGATGGCAGAAATTTTTCAAATCAGTAAAATACTTTCAACTGACAGACAACAAAAGATTTTTTCATCTTTTATGATATATTAAATAAAAGAACGTTTTAATTATAAAATATGAATTATGTGTCAGGCAACACATTGTATTTTAAAGGAAGCATCCTAGTTTCAAATAGTGTAATGTAGGTTCAAAATTCATCAGGGCAGTGACATTGTGAAGTTGCCTTAAAATGTAGCTCCAGAAAAAAATCTTCATTTGAATTCGTGAATGCTATAAGGAAGGAAAAATAAATTGAAATTTCATAAATCCCGGAAATTTAAATTAAAATTTTTTTTTTTACTTTTTGGGCGCAGTAGTACTGCAGAATATACTCCTGCTATGCAGAATATGCTTCTTCTGTTAAAGTCACTCATGCCGTATTTGTAAAACATTTCGTACCGGCAGATTAATGAAGCATTTTTTTTTTTATTATTTTGACCTTTTTAATAATAGTTATTAAGCAACAGAAAATACTGTTTCCATATAATTCCCTGTTACTAATTTATAATCAGCTATTCAGAAATAATGTGAACTGAAAACATTTAAAAAGATGCTGAGACACACTAAAAGAATTTTTGTGTAGTTTTTTCCCCATTTTATAGACAAAAAAATTATTATTTTTTATATGAAATAATGTTTAAAATATTTTTAACACTCTAATAATAGCTAGAATTTAAAAAAAAAATCCTGCAGAATTTTCTGCTGATTATTTTTCTTTCGGATTATTTTCTGCAAGAATTATTTTTCTTTTTTTTTTTTTTGAACAGAGGGAAAATCCCACTAAGTGTAAGCTTTACTTAAAGTCACATTTTATTTTTGTAAAGAGTCAAATGAGTAGGGAATCGGTTGCGAATCCTTTAATTACTTGAATATAGCTGTTTAAAAGTGATGTTAATAAAGAAATTTGTGAGAAATATTTTTGATATATTTTATAATTTTGTGCAAATAGTGGGCCTGAATGGCCGAGTGGCTGGCGCTCTGGCGCTCGGTACCACAGGTTTCGGGTTCGAGTCCCGGTGGTGCCATGGATGTTTGGAGTGGTTCGAGATCCACTTTAAACCGTAGGTTCCGGTCTAATAGGATCTTAGAGCGTTGCGGGGGTAATGTGACTCCGCGTCCGTAGCTTATCTTCAAGTTGCACGCACCTCCTGGGTAGTGCTCAGTGAGTAAAATCGGGGCAGCGCTTGCCTCAAGGCATCCAAGACAACTGTCTAAGTATTTGCCAGTTGCAAAAAAGAATAAATTTGAAATATTAGTTTCCTGTCTTCATATTATTATACATCCTCAAACAATGGTTTAAATTTAAGGGGACCCGGTGTTCTAGAATTTTCAAAACATCAAATTTTTTTCTATATTTCGAAAGTATAATCCCTTAAGAATGTACTGTAATACTTTCGTGCCAGTCAGCTTAATCCCGAGAATAAATTAAAATTTTACTCAATTAATTACCCATATATTTTTTATTGTGGTTCGCCCACACTATCGTAATCATGAATTGACTATAAAGTAGGCAGCGAATTCGAATCTTCCATACTTAATCATAACTCAACAAATTTCAGGCTAAATTTTGTCTCTCTTAATTTGTTTTCAAAAAGTCTCTTTTTACAGTTATTCATTTTTAAAAATATAGCTGCATTGATATTTTTAGATTGCATTTAAATTTTATTATTGAAATATTTTCAATTTTTCATCAACTAGATTTATTTTTCAAATGCTATAACAGTTATACAGATAATCAATTATTTCGTATCTATTTCCATTCCATAATTTTTCTATTATTGTTATAAAAGTTATTCAAATTTTTACTACTGATAGATTTTAATCTTTACTGATAGAAAATGTTTAATCTTTTCAAGACTTTATTGGTATTCTTAAAGTATTCACTTTTGCGTTATTAATTTTAAATAAATAATTACAAAAATTTACAACATTGTAATAAATTAATCAACTTCATTTTAAGTTTAAATTAATGCATTTATTATTGTTGTTTTCCCAAGCTTTTTTTTTCAATAAAAACTTTCTTTTTCGTACTGAAAATTGTTAGTGACTGAAAGAGTTGTATTTCTGATTTATGTTCATCAAATTCTGTAATTTTTGATTAACCAATTGTAACTGGGGTTTATATATAAATAGCAATAATCAAATAGGAAACTCTAAAACATCGAATAATTAAATTAAATAAAATAGTATAAATAATGTTTGGAGGAATTAAAACACATTTTTATTACAAAACACGCTTTTTAATGTATATGTGAAATTGGGAAATTTTTTTCAAAATTAAGTTATTAATAATGTGAGTAATAAGTGATTGTAAACTCTATTGTGTTATTTAAAAATTTTTATAATTTGATACGTAAATAAATTTATTATTTGTGTGAAAATAAAAATTTACTTAAAATATTTGTGGTCTTTTAAGAGTTCTCTACTCAAACCACCTTTTCACCAATGCGCTTTTAGTTATTGCACGCTGGTTAGCCTGAAATAATCCTTACAACCGGCTCATTTGATAAAAAAATGTCAGTTCAGTGAATCTACGAAATGCCACATAAAGAACAATTTTCGATTTTTAAAACTTACTTATTAATTTTAGCTATTTTATATTCGCAAAAGATCCATACATTCCTGATAATGCTAACTTGAAACAGAAATCCAATTTTAACTTAAAATACTGTCAAAATTAAGCCTATTTTTAGGTTATGTTTTGAAAAAAAAAGAATAATTGTATTTTGGTTTCAAAATAATATCATATGCAGAGTCTTATCAATCAGAATTCTATTGCTTGTAATTAGAAGCAATTTGATAAATTAGTTCACTATTTAAAGTTTTTTTCTCTCTTTCAAAGAACCTGATCTCAACCTCCTAAATAAGTATTTTCAAAAGAGTTTTCGAAAGATAATAGCTATAGGGAGAAACATTGTTTTTAAATTTAGATTTAATTGCTTTTACTTATTTCATTCTTACAATTTTTATTCCAAGTGAATTACATTTCCTCTGTCAGGAATTAATTTTTTCAACCAGGTAAGCCTTTAAATTGGATTTGAACAATATTACATAGTACCAAGTGGTTTTGACGGAAACGTAATCCTTAAAAATTAATTTATTAAAAAAAAAAAAGCAGCAACATTGCAAAAAAACATTGCAGCACTTTATGCTGCAATATATCTTGTACGAATTTACCAATTATCAAGACATCAGCGAAAGCTGGTTTATAAAAATATTTCCTCACACATCTCCCGAATGAACCGAGTTTGATCTCCTTAAAAGAAAATCGTTCCATGAAAAAGTGGAAACGATTAAGGAGTTTCAACTATAGTTGAAAGAAATTAAACTCTGAATAAGAAATGAGAATACATTCTCATTCATTCTATTATTGTAATCTCATTATTGTATTTTCATTTTGTTCATAATTTCTCACACCTCTGGATTCTGACATGCTAAAACTCACATTTAGCCTTACTTCTTTTTTTTTAACAACGCTAATTAATTGAGCAATTTTGACAATTTATTTAAAAAAAAAAAAATCTTTCACACTCTTAGCACAATTTTCTTCTGTCTCTCTCACCGAATAAAATGGAAGAAATAAATTTCTGACAAAAGGAATAGGGTTAGTATTGAGCAAGAGATAAAAACAACCACATCGTTTCCCTATGGATTAAGAAATTTCTTCCACATTTGTTTTAAATGCATATTTAAAGTTGCAGAGAAAATATTTTTAATTTTAATAAATTTATTATTCTTTTATAAGTATATTTTATTTAATAAATATATTTCTTTTATAAATTATAAATTTATTAGCTTGAAGATAAGCATTTTCTTTCCTATAATTTTATTGTAGCATGTAACATTTTCAATACATTCTGTTTTAAATACATATAATTTATGTTCATAAATCATTGAACAATATTTACAAAAGGTTAAGACATATTTTAAAGCCAGAAACAGTAATTTAGTTTTCTAAAATTATAACACGAATATTATGATTGATATTTGATTTTAAATTTTAGAAAACTATAATTAGTTTGTTCCATTTCAATTTCTATTATCACAGTTACTTTAATACTTTTTTAATCTTAACTTTATTAATTTTAATATGCAAATCGAAATTTTTTTTCAGTTACTGATGTAAAAAAATTCAAATCAATTTATGAACTGAAAATAATAAAATAATACATTTTGCAATATTTATCAAACATTTGTTTCAAGGATACAATGTTTAAAATAGTATATACACTCAAGAGCCAAAACATTATGACCACCCCAACATTTTGCAATGAACTCGTCTGGATGACGTGGAAGGCACGTGATCAGGTGGAAGTGGTAGTTAACTGGTATTAAGTGGTGGTATTAATCCATGTCAAGGCGGGTTGAAGCTGTGTTGCGCGCCAAAGGTGGGCCAACTTGTTATTGACAGGTGGTCATGATGTTTTGGCTCTTGAGTGTATAGTATACAAATAGTATACAATAGTATAAAATAGTATACAAATAGAATACTTTTATATCAAAGTAAATCATAACGATATATCAAAATCCATTAAAAAAGGTTATAAGTAATGTAAAATCAAGTAAATATGTAATTGATATTATAAAATTCCTTAAACGAATTTATTAATTGAAAACTTCACTTCAATATTAATTTAAAAATACACTGATCTACAGTTACAATACAGTGCTCCGCAATATATACATTATATATATATATATATATATACACTCAAGAGCCAAAACATTATGACCACCTGTCAATAACGAGTTGGCCCACCTTTGGCCCGCAACACAGTTTCCACCCGCCTTGGCATGGATTAATACCACCCCTTAATACCAGTTAAATACCACTTCCACCTGATCACGTGCCATCCACGTCATCCATGCGAGTTCATTGCATAATGTAGGGGTGGTCATAATGTTTTGGCTCTTGAGTGTATGTATATATATATATATATATATATATATGTTCGCATTCAACATTTTCCTTAAAAAAATGACAGGATAATCCCACTTTTGTGAACAACCTGCGTGATTTAGAGTTATATTATATTTTATTGTTGATACCATATAAATAATAATATGTTTCTACAATTAACCTGATAAAAGCATTCTTACTGTTAATTTTTAAAATATTCTATAATAATATATTCCTTCACACGTATCTTGTTTTAATACGATTAATAATCGTTTTTTAACCATTGCTTTTTGTAAGTAGTGTAACAATTTATTTTACTATATTTTAATAAAACAATTATTTGAGAAAATTAAAAGAAAAAAATTTTACAGAATAAAATATATTTGTATGCTACAAGTACAATGATTAGTATGGAAAAAATAATTTGAATTTTCTAATAATTGAAATTTTTTTGTATATATGGTATAATATCTCCAGAATTCTGAGATAAAAGGTAAATATTGATAAAATGCTACAAAAATTCAGATATTTAAATTTTTTACATTAAATATTCAATTTTTAAAATGCTTTTAAATCTTAATTTTAAAAAGTTCTGTTTTCATTATTATATAATATTATCGCTATTAAATTAAATATACATTATACTGAAACGTTCACTCTTAGTGCCTGTAGTTATACAAAGTATTTACATTTTTTTAAATCTTTGTTTGAAATATAAAAAAAATTTGTTACACTTAAAGTTAATGAACGTATTGGGATAAAATGATAAAATTTGTTGTAAATATTTTTCAAAGAGATTGATAATTTGAAACAATAATGCTCTATATTTAATTATAGCATATAAACTCAAAATATCTTAAATATTTCGGAGAAAAAAAATAATATTGTTCGATTTCACCATTCTCGAACAAAAAAAAAATAGTCGGAATCTATTGAAAGTGATTATGTTACTGTAAAAGCATAAAAATTATTCGAAAAAATAAAATAATTTTTCTAGGTGGAAAAAATGAAAATAAATTTGATGTATTATTGAAATTTTAAATCTATTGAATTACACTCAAGTCCATAAATTAAGGATAATGAAGTTCAGGCAAAGAAAGAGACAGAAGCAAAAACAAATTTGACTTATTTGTAAAGTCTATTTATTAAACAAAAGGTAAAGAGCAAAAGAGATGCTATATGTTTGACATAATTAATAAAAATTGCGATTTTTACCCTGGAGCAAATTTCAAAAAAGAACCTATTTACAAAAAAAAAAGTATAACATGTTTAGTATGATGATTAATATGGAGTATGTCTCCCGGACGGTGCAATACAGGGCCTTACAACGCCTAGGCATGCTGGGTATCAAATTATCAATCTGATCTTGGGGAATATTACACCACTCATCAAGCAATGCACTCCTCGAAGTTCGGTTGACAGGTGGGGAGGGTTGACGGGCTGCAATTCATCGGCCAAGCATTCCCACACATGCTCTAATTCAAGTCCGAGTCTTCCGTGCGGGTGATTTGAAGGCATTCCACTGTTTGCACGGTGAGGACGAGCGTTGTCATCCATAAACAGAAATACCCATGCAAAGGTCATGTTGTTCCAGAATGACATCCCGATAGATGTGGTTACCTGAAAATGCAGGTCAGGTGATATCCTCCCCAAACGAGCCATCCTGGCATTCGTTCAATGGTGTTCTCTTGGTGGTAACGGGTACCTGGCGCTGTTTGAACGGTGAGAATCACACTGCAAACTAAACCTGGACTCGTCAAAACATCACACAAAACCACTGCGGTGTCCACAAATTCAAGCAGGCGACATCCGGTGAGTATGACCAATGTGCCCTAAGCGTCTGTACGGTCTGCCTTGACGGGGTGCTGAAGAGAGCTGATCAGATGCTCCAGTAACTGAAATACCGGTCCTCATTCGGCGTTGTAACTCGGGGGCGACCTGTGCTGTAACATCTACCTCACATTACCATCATCTTGGAATCGTTGCCAAAGCCTGGAGATGACACTCTGGGCGATTCCATGTTCCTCGGCTTCCAGCTGGGTACGTCCCCATTCTGGGCCGATAATGTAAAAATCATCAAATGCTTTCTTTGTGCCATAACTATGCGGTTATTGCACTGAAAGGCTTTTTAAAGCGCTTGTGAATAATTTTACTTCTTTGCCACCATTCCTTATATATCCCTCTCTTACACTCTCGTCATTGTGACGTACTATCCGCGCCATCTGGTGGTTTCCTGTAATTTGCATATTCTTCTTCCAGATGTGTGTGATAATTCTACAGGTGAAATTTTTATTTTAGAGTTCAATTTCTGTGTGATTCTGAATTATCCGTAATTTATGGACATGAGTGTATTTGTTAAATATTACAGTAAAAGGCATTCATTTCATTTTTAAAAATTACAATTTTTTTATGACATTTTTGCAGGCAAGTTTAAGTTATATAATAACAATAATAATTTATTTGCTAAGTAAAAATGTTGTATTACAAATTGAGAAAATTACAAAAAGAATTTTAAGTGGTTTCTGGTTTTTCTAATCCAACCGGAAAGAACAGAAGCATTGTTCGGTTATTCCATACCTCCTCAAAAGCATATGGTTGATTTAAAACTAGGAAATATTGTCAATGGATTTGAAAAAATCTTATATGTTTTGCCCCCCAACTTGAATGAAATTCTCCTTAGTCAACAAAGCTACCGGACTATTTTGTCATTAATGGCTGGAAAACGACAAAATTATTTTTCCTCGAAAATATCGGAAATGAAGACAAACGTAGTATTTTTAAGAAAATATCGATCTTATAGCAAGTGGGAAAAATTTGTTCATTCGATGTAACTCAGCAATTTCTACCACCGTTCACGAGGTTTTTTTGTTTTTATTTTTTGTGTTAGCGTTTAATGAAACTGAACAATCGCGCAGGCGAGTTAAAGCAGAGGACCGCGATATTGAAAAGCGAGCATTTGATAATGGGCAACGACAAAAAACCTTTTTTTGTGCCAATCTTTGTATCATTAAAACATGCCAACTCGATTCAATTCATTTTCCAAAAATGGCTTCTTTTTTATTTCTATTTCATAAACAAATGTTATTATTAATGTTACATTCTTTTCAGAGTTTGAGTTTTTATGATTTAAAAGTTAGTTCTGAAATTCCCTCCTATTCCGCAATATTATCCTCTCGCGTCGAAAGAGAAATCAAATGCTATCATCTATAATGTAGTTAGTTTTATGTTTTCACACCCCCCGCATTAGAATTTACTTAATCCTGCGTATTTTTGGTTTTCCGAAGCATTTGTTTTCAAATTCAATAGACCTCGTTAACTTCCGTTTCGAAATTGATGCGCGCTGCATGAGGAATATCTGTTGTCTATTAGGAATAAGATTTATATGTTCAGACTTGTTAAATAAACTTTAAAGCAAAAAATAACAGTTGCTAGTCAGTTAAATTTTTAAATTTATCAAATGTAACGAGTTTATTAATTGGGAGAAATGAAAGGAAATCTTAATAATAGGGAAGGAAATCATAGAAGTATAATGTGATAAGTATTAAAAAATAAACCTCCTTATCAGCAATTAAAGAATGAACATTTATCAAAAAATATCTTTCCAATTGTATATTTAGCAAATGGAATTACTTCAAAACTGAATTAAAAATTTTTTCTATGATTTCAATAGCCATAACTCAGGCATTTGTTAAGTAATGTTAAATTTCAAGTAGTACTTAATATTGTAGTATGTAATATACTAAAATATGATCTAGCTCCTCGATAAACTTTGTCAATTTCAATTGGTATTTGTGTCACCACACAAATGATTATACTATACACAATTGAAAATAATCATTACTTCATGAATATAATATAAATTTTGCTTGTATATTCTTAATATCAAACTCAGCTGTTAAAACGATTTTGGTGTGTTTCGCTGCATTCATTTTTTTCTGATTTTAAAATGCAAATTCTGTAGATTCAAACTTTATATCCATAAAATTGTTCAAAATATCAGAATAAAAAGTTGCAATAACAAATAGGCTTTTTTAAAAAATTCCACCTTAAGTCAGATAGATCCAGGAGAGGGTTGCCCTACTTTGAAGAAAAATTGAACAATTGAGCAAAACAATTATGACTTTATTTGTATTCAGTGTTCAACATTAAAATTTTTTTTTACTTATCTATGAAATTTGGCGAACATGTGTTTCTCGCTTACCAGTAACTTTAACACATTGAAAGAACTTTGGAATCAAAATACATTTACAATTACATAATGCAATACAATCAATAAAGATTCTCACTTGACGGAAAAATATTTGTTTGGTTAAATTACTTTGAAATTTATACTGCTTGAGAGAAAAAACAACAAATGCTCACTAATAAATATATAAAATTGATGTTTGAAATTTGACAGAGTACGGAAACCTGAGCAGCATTGTTCAATTTCCAATCCATCAAAGATATACAACAATCAAATTTTGTTGTATGCCTTCATAGATCTTGTTGAGAGATATCACTAATTCCACTTTTATTGAAGAAGATCACAACAATAAACAATTAGCAATTATGTACAATTAGCAAACATTATTTAATGTTTCTTATTCTGCACGCTTCATAACATAGTTCATTAAAATTTTTAAGTTCCATTGAAACAAATTTCTGACAAACAATTAAAAGTAATCAAGTAAAAAAATTAAAATCTTCATTTTTTTTATTCATTGTTCTTTAAGAAATTCCCAGAAATAATTTTGAGACACTAATAACTTCTTTTCCTACAATTCCCGACTTGATTGAAACTCTTGAGGGACAGCTTTAGGGGATCCGAGGACTAGAGAATCGATAACTTTTCGGAGAAGGAGAAAAAGAAGACCTTTTCAGGGCCTTCCTGTGGGCACAACTGCAACGCAATTGCCTATGGTAACTCTGGTAGAAAAACCAAGTTCCGGATAATATTCAATTTTAAATATTTAACTGCATGTATAATTTTATTACTGTAAATAAAGAATAAAAGTTGACTTTTCTCTCTACAACAGTTGGGTTTTTGGCCAACTGTATAGAGCTACGAGCGCGCCATCTATTGGTTCTCCTGCAAACCATGTAACCGCTGCTTTGCTGTATTTTTGTAATACTTTTATTTTTTTCATTTTATGTAATTTTATTCTTAATTCTTTTTTTTTTTTTTAAAATTCTCTTAAAATTTTTTAAATAATTTTAATGTTAACTTTTAATTATTTTATTTGTGGGCATCGTCCTAATTGTACCTATAGCTTTAGCTTTTCGATGTCTTTCTTTAACTGTTCTGAAGCAAGAGATGTTCTTCTTAAATTCTTCTATTTTTCTTTTTCTATTACTACTCTACATTTTAAGCCACTTCAACAGTGAAGATATCTTAACTGAATGTAAGACGGGGTTCTTAAAACCACAGACGTGTTTCTTAAAACCACGTAGGAACCGGTGCGCCCGTTGCCCCGGACGAATCTCCCCATTGTCCTGTAATGCATTCAGCACAAACAAACTGAATACTCATTTTTAAATGGAAACTGTTTCTTCTTATTTACCTGTATTCATTATAGTTTGAATTAATTAAGTTTGACTTTGTATATTTATAAGGCAGATAATTTAGTATCCTAATTAAATCTACACGAGCATTTTTTACAAATAACGGAAATAAAGACCCTAATTCCATTAAAGATTTACTGAAAAATAAACTGTTATTACTGTTAAACTGTTATTAACTGTTATTTACTGCTTACTATCTTATTGAATTCAAATGGCTACACATCATAAGAGAGCAAAATTTATATATACAATTAAGAAGCTGTATATGAGATGCATTTTATGTTGAATAACTTGTGACTCGTTCCACTGCTCTTTCGATTCATTTCGAGCGAATCAAAAGAGAGACAGCCAAAATATTCTCGTTTCGAATTGTTCATGATATAGAACATTATAATTGTTTCAATTACTAAATTGAAAAATAAATTTATTTCCTTTAAAAATATGTCGCACATTTAAGTATATATGCATATAGTATACGTAGTCGAACACATGAAACATATATATACAGAAAATTATACGAATTTTCTTATGAACGATTTGAAAATAAGTATGGATATACACATTTATTCATAAACTTACGTATGTACAAATGGGGTTTTTTTATCTGTGAATCAAAGAAATGTGTACCTGTCAGGGGAGCACCCAGAAAAAATTATTACAGGCTGTTTCAGTAAGTCCCAGGGTAAGAAATTCCTAAAAATAATCAGTCCTAGGAAAATATTTTCCAAAATAGTCACCATTTTGTAAAAAAAAATATCTATACTCTTTAATATTTTAAAACTCATTTAGTTCACTAAATAATTTTTACATCTTAAAAACTTTAAAATATACAAAATTCAGTTTAACTGAAAAGTAATTTAATTTATTTGTAAAAAATTTTATTCCAATACAAAATTACACGTAAAGCAATAATATGTCTTGCAACTTCTTTTCGATAAATTAAGCTATTAAATCCTCAAAACACCTCTTTCAATCAAAAATGTATAGAGGCAAATATAACTCACGTTGGATGTGAAAAAATGAAAATAATTTTTTGAGGAATGTATTCCACAACAACGTCAGAGCACGTAAAAAAGTATGTACGTGTAATATGAAGAGAAATTTATTAACTTTTGTGGACAGAAAGAAACTTTCAGTTACAAGTTTAACTATTGGAAAATAAACAAAAAAAAATGAATAAATATACAAAAATTGGAAAATAATTATAATTATAAAAATTGTAATCGTCTAATGCCGATGTACAGTTTACCCATGGGTATCTGCATTTTTGGTGTTTGCATTTTTGTATTTGCATTATTGGTACTTGCATTATTGGTTTATGCATTTTTTTATAGTCGTCCATAGAGTGGAACATGATAGCTAAAAGTGCTTTCGTAAACGCCACAACATTTTAAATCTGTGTCGAAAAGACAGCATCGATGGATGTTCGTCCAATGACTGGGATTCGTTTAAGATGCAACCAGTAAACAAGGAAGACAGTCGACCGATTTGTGCAAGTCGTTAGGAACGTTCATAACGGATCCCTTTGATACCATATTGACGATCCCGACCAAGCTCTCGTATTTGCATGAAAGGGATACGAAGAGCAACGAGAATGCTCTTCCAAGTCCTTCAACTACAACAAACAGGAGGGTTGCTCAGGATATCGAAAGCCATAATTGGCTGCAAGATTTGGAACGTTGCGTTTACGAATATGATCGCTGCACGTTTTACAAAAGTCAGCTTCCATCCAAGTCGACAGAGAAAATTATTGCAGTTTGTTCTTCCGTAAAGCCACGAGTACGAAAGTCGGCTTTCGAATAGCTTACTAAATTTTTTTCATATATAAACGATCACAACATTAACAACGATGGGTTGGGCCATCAGCTATTGATTTAAAGAAACGTTCTTCGACTTTGAGCCACTGTTTCTCATGAGAGTAGTCGTTTAAATCGGAATGAGTATTGTTCATGAAGCAATGGGAGCAGGAAGGAGTAACTGAAGAGGACGAATTAAAAATATCCTTGAGAGGACAAGAACAGGAGGGAGAGTAAAGAGAAGGAGTTTGAACACATTCGTGTGTTTAATATTGTCATCGTGAGGGTTGATAGCCTGTTGACGCTTGAGAGCTCGACGCTCCGTTGAACGGCATTTTGACGGGAACGAGTTTCAGGCTTCGAACGGGATATTCTTTTCCTTTCACGATCATGTGCTTTAACATTGTCTGATTGCGATACAATCTCATCACTTCAATTTTCCGGCGCTTAGATTCAATACGTTCTGGCTCAGTTGGTTTCCTTTTTGGCATAACTTTATTTCGGATCGGACATTATTTCAGGTCGTTACCGAAAACAATACTAAGGTACAAATACAATACGAATAGTAACAATAGTAGTAAACAATACGAATAGTCTACTAAGCTTTTGTTGTGGTTTAATTATTCTACTTCTCTTCAATGGGAAAAGTCGTACCATCTATTCTTAGCAGCAGACAATGTCAAAAGAGTGTTGGCATACCAAATTGTCGGATTTGAGCACACACGCGATTATTAATATCTTATTAACTTTTAATATCTTATTTTGTTTTCCCAGTGAGCCGGACTGCATTTGATCGTCTTCATGAACTTGTATGCCTGATTTTTGTAAAAGAGTTAACGAAAACATTGTTGGTCTTGAACTTGTTGCGCGGTCAAAGAGAAATCGGTAGGCAATGTACGAATAGTAACAATAGTAGTAAACAATACGAATTACAGCAATGCATATACCAATAATGCAATCATAACTTTATTTCGGGATCGGACATCATTTCAGGTCGTTACCGAAAACAATACCCATTGGATACCCATAATTTTATACTATATGAAAACTCATCAGAAAATTGTTATGGTAAGGTTTAGAGATAAATAATTTACTAAATTTAAGAGTGACAGAAATATTTTTCCAAAATAAGCCTGAAATAAACTATTTGGGTTAATTTCAATGAGCCCAATTTGGATTTTTTTAAACGAACATTATCTTACGAAGGATGCTATTTTAAAATAGTAAAAGAGTGATAAAACTTTAAGCAAAATTCTTGGCGCTACAATTCATTGAGTGAAAGTAGTGTTTCAAAATGATTCTAGAAAAAAAAATTCTCCTGAGATAAATAGGCATTTTTCAAATTGGCATTATTCGACAATGTAATTTACGTAATTTATTAATTTATTACAAATTGAACCTCATTGAATTAAAATTTACATAATAGTAATTTAAACATGGTTAAACACACTTAATATATATATATATATTCGCTCTCATTAAACGCTTTTACCTCTTAAGAAAATGCCCATCAAACACTTTTTAAAAGATGCTAATATTAAAATCGCAATCAATGATGGTAATGAATTGTCTGGGTAAGTTTTTACCCATGCATTAAGCGGGTATTGTTTTAGGGAGAGTGGGTCAGCGATGCCCTGGTCCACTTTCTTACTGGCTTATTATTTTTTTCACGAGCTAATATTTATATAACTAAATATTTCTTATTAGTTAAGTTACTTTTTAATTACTTTCACGCGCTAATAATTATATAATTAAATTTCCATTTTTTTCTTTTGAGTAATTATCAAATACTTTTATTATCAATCTGTATATCGGCCCAATCAATAATTTATTTATTTATTTTGACATTAATGAAATCCGTAATTGAGATGCCGCATTGGGAGTCGCGCGGGGTAAACAAAGAAAAGGATGACAACGATGGCAGCGATGTAGACATGTAGAGACAGGCACACAGCGGGAGAGAGCATGCAGATTTGAGAACGTCGCGCATGTTAAGGAGTGTCGCGTTTGAATAAATATTTCGCTTCAATTGTTTAACAAGATTAATAGCAGTTTAGGTGTAAATATATTCACTAAAAATGGGAATGCTGTATTGAAATGTGCGTAGAAATTCCTTATTTCGTGCTTCAATAAGAAGGAGATATTTAATAAATCTTTTTATTTCTCACACAACTCAGTGATTTATATCTGGAAAACGATCTTCAAACGTTGCTTAGTATAGTATTTCGATTTAAGTATTTTATCCTTTATCCCTATTCACCATTTCTTCTTTTAATTGCGATTTACACGTTGGAATTCGTTTTCCATATTCAATTTGATGTTTTCTATTTAATTCTTATCATTATTAGAGACTTGGGGGTTTTTATATGTTTTTAATTCATTTTATTCACTCTTTTAAAAATAGATTTCAAGTTATTAATTTTTCCTATCATTATGATTCTTAAAAAGAAAAACAGTTATCTATTTCAGACAAAATTGTTGGTAATGATGTTTTATTAATTAATTTTTTAGTTAGCGCATCAAGAAACATAAAGTTTCAATATATTTTTTATTTATTTCTAAGATATTATCTGGTGTTTTATTTCATACAACCCAATTAATTTCTCAAACCTTCATCTAAACAATAACATCTACAAATATACATTGCGGATTTATTTTTACATAATTTGCATCTTGTATTTTTAATAATAATGCCATTTGTTTGTATTATTTAACCTTTTCATGAAAAAGAATATACTTAAAATTCTTTTTAGAAAAAGACATATTTTTTAATGAATTTTGATTACCGAAATTTGATTTAATATTTTGCAATATTTATACTGTTGAAAACAAGCTCTGTATTTTACAGAAATTAACAAAAAGAGTTTTACCATTTTTTGTAAATTAAAAATTTGTATAAAGCGATAAGAAAAAAATCCAACCTTTTTTAAATCTATTGTTACATTAAAAACTAATAAATTAAATTAAATATTATTTTATGAATTAATTCTACATGTTTTATACGCCCATTGTCATTCTGAATGAGGTGTAGGTATAAATAATGCCACCAGAGGTTTAGGACCTTAGCCCACCTTTTAGCACATTAGCTACACACGTTGCCACTAAATTAGTAATTAACTAATTAATTAATTTATTTACGATTTTTATTACTAATTTTTTTACTTTTTTTCGAATATCACATTGCTGAATGATGTCTCCCCTTTCACTGAATTGAATTGAAATAGTGGGTCTGATTGGAGGTTTCCAGGTTCAAATAAGGGATATTAGGAATTAATGTAATTTAAACCCTTTCCGCTCTTTCTTCCTTCTCGAGCCACTATTCATTTGAAGCATTTAACTCACAAACATTCACTTTTCAGAAATTCAACTCGAAGAGGAGAGAAAAAAACCCAGCATGAGCTCCCTTATATCCATACATTCAAAGTGCTTACTTTTCACTTCAGCTGCAGAAAGTATTCCTTCCTGACAAACCGTAAGTGAAACATTTTCCGAGCTTGAAGGCTGAAGTGCTACTCTTTTTTTTTTTTTTTAAATGCGATACTATTTTTTGTTTCAAATCAATCTTCACATAAATGTTATTTGTTTCATAAGCCTAATGTGAAATTACGTAATTCTAGTATTTTTTTACTAATTTAATCACTTAAATTATTTTGTCATGCTTGTAAAGATTTTTTAAATATTGCAATAAATAGGCGGGATGCTTCTTGTCAAAGAATGAATTTGTCATACTTTAATTCCTGCATAAAGTATTTGTCGTAATTATAAGGACCGGGCTTGACTGCCGAGTGACTGGCACTCTGTCTCTCCGGTGCCACCCAGTTTTCGGGTTCGAGTCCCAGGGTGCCATGGATGTTTGGAGGAGTTCAGGAAGCCGCTTTTAACCATAGGCCCTGAAGTCCCTATGTACTTGAGCTTTTATAGTGTTGGGTGTGAATCTGACAACCCTACCCCGTAAGTAAAAACAAACTTCTCCTGTTTCGAAATGTGCCAGCAGGCAGACGGCACCACCATAGGACTGTTGCGTCACTGATGATGATATACCCTTCTATAGAATAGATATTCCAATCTATTGCTACAATCACTATAAAATAGATGTGTATATATTGTTTCAATGGCTAGGTAAAAGTTGCATAGAGCAATAGCACTTAAAACAATCAATTAT
Organism: Caerostris extrusa; assembly: GCA_021605095.1. Taxonomy (NCBI): domain Eukaryota; kingdom Metazoa; phylum Arthropoda; class Arachnida; order Araneae; family Araneidae; genus Caerostris; species Caerostris extrusa. The sequence continues at coordinate 7,371 of BPLR01000857.1, read as the reverse complement.
CCAGAGCTAATAACAAAAAGACCAGAGTCGTTGCCTAATGAGCGAACTTGCTTCCAATATCCAGACTCCTCTGTGGGTCCACGAAGAGCCACATCCAGCTGACGGTTCCTGTCCGTTACTTCTGCTGAACGACGAAGTGGGCAAATAGAATTGCCTGCCGACGGGCGAAAGGGCAATCGTGCCTGCAGACAAGCGAAAGGCCGCCACTGTTTCGTATTAGGACTTACCCTTCAATTTTTTAGAGCTGATGATCCCGCAAGAAATTATATATATATATATAAAAGAATAAAAGAATACATAAAAAGCAAAGAAGTTTTTAAAAAACTTGTTGCATCGTTGGTTGAAAAGAAAATCATCAAATTTATTTTCCTAAAAGGAATCTCTACAGGTAAGCTTCTGCTTGAAATAACGGATGCTTGTTTGAGAGTTAAGTTTATTTGGATACATTACCTGATATATGAATTTAAACAGATAAAAATATTTTAAAAATTATTTTATTGATTACATGGGGACGACCGAAAATAACATTAATATAATAATGAAAAAGTTCAATTTAAATGAATCATTAATATTTAATATTTAACAAAAATATTAAATTAAATTGAACACATGCTAAATTCAAGTGGTCCAACTAAATACCACTATGCTTAGAAAATTTCAATTTAACCTAATCAATGAAAATGAGTTTATTCACATATTTAATGACTTCTTTTTTTAAATGTTAAATGATTGTCCATTTCAGGATCAGATGGATATTTGGAAGGTCGAGGGGAAAAATGAGGGAGCTCAAAAATACAAAAAAGCAGAAGACATGGGTTCATGGAACTCATAAAAATAACAAATCAATTAAAAATAGTAATTTTTTAATGAAATTTAAATAAAGTTTTTTAAATGTTCTTTTTGCTTCTTGTCGCACATATGGAACGAGAAAATGTACTTTCTGAGGATACTGCAAAACTGCGAAATAATAGAGTTTTTGCATACCGTATTTTGGACGTCCGTTAGCTTTTTCTCCCTAGCGCTCATGCTCATAGGGGAATTACGCATGCGTATTCTGTAATAATGTTTCCTATGAGCAGCGCGCTAGGTAGAAAAAAGCTAACGGACGTCCAAAATACGGTATGCAAAACTCTATCAATTAATTAAACATCCTTAAAACGGGCCTGAATGGCCGAGTGGCTAGCGCTCTGGCGCTCGGTATCAAAGGTTTCGTGTTCGAGTCCCGGCGGTGCCATGGATGTGTGTAGTGGTTCGGAATCCACTTTAAACCGTAGGTTCCGGTCTAATAGGAGCGTTTGCGAGGGCATTGTTACTCTGCGTCCGTGGCTTATCTTCAAGTTACACGCGCCCCTGGGTAATGCAAAGTGAGTAACGTCTGTGTAGCGCTTGCCTTAAGGCATCCAAGACGTGATCCATGTGATTGCCAGCTGCATTGGGGAAAAAAAAACATCCTTAATACAGCACACAAATTAAATAAAACGTTATGAATGAAAATCCATAATAAAATTATTTGAAAATAACTTGATAATAAGCTGCTTTAGAAATCCAAATTATGTTGTTGTGTGTGTGTTTTTTTTAATTCCACAACATTAGGAATTGAGATAAAAAATGTATTCATTGGATAGAATCACGGGTACTTGCTTGAAAAAAGTATTTTAAAATAGCAGATTGATAGGAAATTACAAAGTCAGTCGTCAAGATGGCTGTGTAAGAGATTTTCTGGTTTCTTCTCATATTAACAAATGATGCATGTTCTCTTTAAAAGTAATAATGGTATATTATCCTTCTTTTCAGTTTATAACTCACAGATTTAGGTACCATTATAACGGGGTGATAAAAAATATCCTAGTCCAGTTTTATAGCTCGAGTACGAAGCAGTTTATGTTGGGCAGGAGATTAGTGAACGTAATGTAAAGGAGAATGCTGTAGATGCGTACATTTGCATATTACTTATAATAGATAAACTATGACCAATTACTAACAGTTGCATAATGTTTTCAAACATTGAGGTAAACTGGGGTGTTTACAATTTATTTTTAACCTATCTGCCAAATATTTAGGAAACAAACACTCTACATTTTGAAAAATAATTTTTTCTATAATTAAGAATGGAACAGGGGTGCTCTGGCGTTCGGTACCATGTGGCTTTTCGGGTTCGAGTCTTGGTGGTGCCATAGAATGTTTGTAGTGTTTCGAACTACTTTGAACATTAAGTCCCGGTCTAATTGGAACGTGAGAGTTGTGGGTGTAGTATTACTCGTGTCCAGCCTATCTTCAAGCTACGTCCCCCTGGGTAATGCTCAGTGAGTAACGTCATTGAAGCCCTTACTATGGCATAAAAGATAACTGTCTCTTGTATTGCCATTAGAAAAAAATGAAACATCGTGATCATAATTAAAAATAATGCAATATACTTTTCAATTATAAACTATATAATTAAACTCTGTACTACTATTTTTCAGTTTTCTTTTCTGAAAGAGATTATAAAAGGATACATTTTTTTAATAACGGATGACATGGAAATCAGTTTTAATTGTTGCTTATTCATACTACTCTCTACTTTAATGACTAGAGGAGATTAAGAAGTCGATAGGCGGGGAAAGCTAATTAGTCCTGATTGGAAGGCCTGTTTCTAGTCCCACTTTCAAATCGTATCACTTGGGATTGCCTCTGATTTTATTTTGGAAAAAACAAGGAAAATTAATTTATTGTAGATTTTTATTCATTGGAGATGTATTGTTATTCTAAATTTAGATAGTTCTGGATTGAGGTTGAAAATTCTGTTCTTAAAACTCCTCAGTTTTTTCACATCACATGGTCATAATTTGGTCATCACATTAACGAAGAATGGAAATTCCTTTCTTACTTGAGAATGACGGAAGGTTTCATCGCCTGTCTTCTGATCAGAATTAACGCAAGTTTTCCCTAATATTAAGGAAAAGGGAAGTATTTTTTAAAAAAGGTTTCATTGTATTGATTTACTCGGAGAAGTGCTTTTTGTTTCGTCAAAATAACTCAAAACTTTCTCTGTAAAAAAAGTGAAAAACAAACGGCCAAAATGAAAGTACTGGTAATTTGGGTGAAAAATTTGTCGAGATAATTAACGATGATCATAGATTTGTAAAAAATCTATAGAAATGTGAATGAGACAGCTTTGAAGATAATCTTGCAATTGTTCGGAACTTAACATGAGACAATTATTAGAGAAAAAAAGAAATTTAACTCTTAAAATTCTTACTACAGAGAGTTCTATAAAAATATACACACAACTAGGATAATAAAATTGAAGGTTTTTTTTTCAATGAACCCGATAGATTTATTTTTTTAAATCTCTGTAATCTGTCTGCAAGTGATTCGTGGATTCACTGTTGCCATTCCAGAGTCAATTAATGTTGAAATGAAATTTCATTTAATGACACTTGATTTTAGAAACAAACTATAACTAATTTTAACAAACTAAACTAAAATTTCTTTAACGAAATTTAACGAAAATTTCTTAAACAATTTTAACATATATTCTGAAAAACAATATTCCCAGTTTTAATAAAGAGAAACACCCTCATACAGAAAATAAATTCAGTTGACTTCCCAAATATGAATTCAAATATCTATACTTGATATATATATATATATATATATATATATATAAATATATAAATTCTAACAACCTTTACAAGTCTCTAAAATGAAGAAAAAACAAACACGCTGACAAAAAGATTGCATAGTCATACGGAGATTTTCGCTACAAAACAAAAAGGAAGCCAAACACATCAACACTCTACAATCATATATAAAAAGAATTAACATCCCTATTCTCCAAGTACTAAAACTCTTCATAATACGAACCTGAGCAAAACCAAAACACAATGCCTCTATGATTTGCAATAAATCAAAAGAAACAAAAATTTTCCCTTCTTTTGAAAAGTGCAAAAGGTCCTTAACATACTGGCACAAAAAAATAATTTAGTGAACCTATGATGTCGGCTACAAAAGTTATCAGAAATGTAAAAAAAAAAAAAAGAGAAATATATCGCATGCAACACTACGATGAAGCAACAAGTTGCTGGGAAATCAGACCAGCTATTAACAACAACGCTATATCTGAATCAATATACTAATTGCCTTAAAAAATTAGAAAGAAGTAATGCGGGCAGATCATAAACAAACAAGAATTTGGAAAAGGAAACAGATTCATAAAAGTTAGAAGCTGCAAAACAAATTTATAAAAAGAAATAATCAATATACAAAAAACATAGCACTTCTGGAAAGATAATAAACACCTCATCAAAACAGGGTCAACCCATTAACTCAAAGATGCTAAGAGGGAAAAAAAGAAAAAGAAAAGGAGTAGTTAGGAATTGAGACTGTCGATTGCCCTGTGTGAACCGATTGCAACAACAGCTGAAAGCAACCTCACCGTCGCCTGAAGATCAGGCGTACACAGAAGATCAGGCGTAAGACGGACTCCGGGATTTGGTCCACTAAATTAGCGTATTGGAAACCGAAAATAGTAACGCAAAGAAAATTCGAAGAGAGGGACGACGCGCGAACGTTGGTCAGTTCCTCTAACGCCAGAGGCAAACCTACAATGAAGTAGTAACAGCATAGATTTACGGCAAACGACATCTCATTCTAAGTCCTCTCCGGGAAGGAGATCGCTATCTATCCTTTCTCAACTTTCACCGTCGGAGACACTCAGTCACAGCACAAAAAACCCAAGTCAAACAAACGAAAAAAATTGAAGAAAGGATTTTGCTACGCACTCGTGTCCGCTGTTTCAATTCTCTTTAAAACAAACTCTATACATTAAACAAACACACCGTAAAATATTAGATAAATAGAAAATATCTATGAAAATCAAAACATATAAAAAAATCTAAAATGTCAAAGAGATTTTTATAAAAAGTGAATACATAATAAAAATATTAAATCTGTACATGTATATACAAAAAAAACCAGAGAAATCCAACCAAACAAACAAACAAAAAAAATAGCACACATAATGAAACATTTGAAGAACTATATATAATATATAGAAATATCTATAGAAAAGTTAATATGTAAAAAAAATATGAAATGAAGAATATGAATATAAAATTGAAACGGAAGGAAATTCCTTGCTCTTTCAAAAAAGTATTTAACGAATATATATCAAAAAGAGAATCATTAAGAAGATACCCGTTATTTAAAAAGTTACAGATATACAAGAATGAATCAATTATGAAACAATTATCATTTGAAAATGTACAAAAAAAACATATGAAATTTAAGGTAAATATGTATTGTCACGGAAATTAAAAGGACTTTATAGAATATACGTGTTCAAATTTTTACACACATTAAAAACATTTATTTCACAAGCATGCATTCTTCTCAAGTATAAGCCAATAAATTTCTGAAAATAGGTCACGGCACCCATTTTTATGCTGTACCGTAACGATTTCAATGAGCAAAATTTTCTGAAGATCCTATCCACTCACCATCGCAGTACCAATGCTCCATTTCAGCGTCGGTTCACTGACTTGCCCACTCCTTCTTCGACACTCCTTGCCTTTTCCCCTTTGATATCTTTAATACTTTTGTTTTTATGGCTTTTAGACCACCGGCCTCACTGATTTTTTTGCTGGATTTTTTCATATAAAATCCGCCCTATGGGCCTAAAGGTCATTTCATTGGTGGGGGTGAGTGCCGATATTTAATCAGGTCGGAATTTTTGTACATATTTCTGGAAACATATCCTTATCCTGCTGTTCGCCGCCAAAGTACTCTGTTTTCGAACAGAAACAGACACCCATCAATAAATTACGCGAACACAAATAAGTCTTCACCTTGTGGCGCTTTGAAGTCCCACGCCAATTTGAACACCCCCAGAGACTTTCGGTCGCAGTTGCAGCGAAAAGACCAGACCTGCTTCCGCCGGAAACTGGTCACACCTTTGAACAGATCGGATTCGCATCCGGTAAGGGCTGCTGACCATCCACCGGACACACATAAAATATAACATCACAGCACAAGAATAATATAATAATTACATACAATTTTAATTTAATACATAAAATATTTAAAAATGCATATATTGAAACCAATGTCAACATGACATGCATTACACATCTGCTTTAGTAAGCATTATATGGGACTGACAAAAACTTAATCCATAGAATTGCACTTGAACTGAGGAACTGTTCTGGTTGCCAGAAAATTCAAACAATTTATTCCAATATTACTTTTTTTTAAACATTTTCCTGCGTAAATATTAATAAATTGATAAATACAAACTAGTAAATTAAAATAATGAAATATCACACATCAATTTTTTTTATTGTATAGCTAATTTTAGAATTTTTTTTTTTCAGTGTTTCTCTCTTGAAGGGATATTTAGTATATGCAACACGTAACCTTCTGAAGTAAACTATCTTTTGAATATGATACTGTTTATATTAGCTTAATAACATGTCAAGGATAAAGATATTATCGAAACATGTGTATTTTTATGACAACAGATTTAACGATTCCCAACTCATAATAAACAATCATTCTTTGATATTTGAGTATTTCTTTATTGATAATTTCGATGACTTTTTTTATTTTTCTGTCGCATTGTTAATTACCTTCTTGAGTAGAATGTTTCATGCTTTCTGTTTCATAATCAATATATATATATATATATAAATAAAACACGTTCGCTTTGCGGTTTCCATCTGGCGTTTTCACTCCGCAACCACTCCTGCAGCCCCATGGGGGGTTACATGGCACAATCCCTGCAAAGATTGGGTTCGCAGATTTAGAAGCCCGCAAGGCGTTCATTTAGAGCGGTTTCCATTGAAACAACATTAAAGTTTTTTTATTAAATTAAAATTTATAATTATAATACAAAACATTTTGTGACAAAACTTCGTAAATTGATTGCGTAACTAAACTGAAAAATCTAAGCTTCGATCTATATTGTAAAATGGATGCCAGTAGTTCGAGGTTTCCGGGGAACAGAAGCTGATGTCACGAAGAAGTGCACGCAACCGGAAGTGCGAAGGTGTTACCTTAGTAGAAGGGATTCTTTTGGGAGATAATTTCTTCCCTGGTGGAAAACATCAGAATACTGTACCTTATAAGACAAGTTCGTTTGGAGGAATATGAAATTTTTTTTTTTTAATTCGATTGTCTTTCAATTTTCTTTTTAATTGATTATTTTACAAAATGGGTTTAGTAAAGGAGTTCATTATTATTATAATTCTTTTTCTACAAATTTTCTTTTTAATTTACAGTAGATTTTATAAAAACAAAGGATTTTTAAATTTAATGTATATATTTTTGTGACATTTACAAAATTTATTTGCAAAGGGAATGGAAGGGCTTCAACCAGACTCAAAAGATCCT